>CABHPQ010167468.1:27003-40643 GCA_902168405.1 Peromyscus aztecus
ACACACACACACACACACACACACACACACACACACACACACACAGAAAGAGAGAGAGAGAGAGAGAGAGAGAGAGAGAGAGAGAGAGAGAGAGAGAGAGAGAGAGAGAGAAACCCAAACTGGTATATACAGTATGATCCAAATCTGTAAACAGTTCTTTTGACTAATGTTTGGTCTCCAAGTTAGTAAAGCTACATACACCCTTCATCAGCTGGTGTCCTATGGAAAGTCAGTGGATGAGGTACATACAGCTGGTAAGGAATATCGATCGGTTCCTGGATGTGATGATGTACCTTATCTCTTCCTTTGTCACTTTCCATGGTCTTCTAGTCCCAGCAAACACAAACTGGCAAAACCAGGAACTAGGGCTCCCCCGAGTCCTCTGGTTGGTATCCCAAGCTGTTTTCCATAGCTTTTCCTGCATGGTCACAGTGGTGTGGGTTCAGAATCTGTGATGCCTGGGGCTGAGGCAGTTTACGCAGGAAAGAGGATGCCAGCATCTAGGTAACTCTCAGGTCATTATCATGGTGGCTTCATCCCAGGGTTGAGAGTTCTCTTTGTTCACTCCTTTACTTTCTTGTGAAAACTGATCTTTGTGCTCTCTTTAGAGAAGAGAGGAAATCTTGACTTCCTGGCTCTGATTTACATTTTCTTTTTCCTACTCTCCACCAAGCATAAAAGTAGAGTAGGATGTTTGCTTTCTCTCCTCCCTCCCCTTTGTCCTGATTTTTTTTCTCAGTAAACTAGACATTCAAAGAACTGGAGTCTCCAGGGTTTGGTCCCAGCTGTTTCATAAGAGAAACCACTTCCTTTCTACACCTAAAGACACTTTCATCACTATTATCTTACAAAGAAGCCAAGTTCAAACTTTCTTCTGCCTCAGACCAGATGTAACTGAACAAATGAATATCCATCACTTTACTATTTAAAATGCAAATATCTATACTACACACAAATTAGAATAACTCTCATTTTTCATTTAAAGAACAATTGTTCACAAAATATACTTCGATATCAGGATACTAGTATTCATAATTAGACCCTAGGAGTACGTAGGCACAAAATCACTTCTTAAAATTCTAGAGTCAAATGTCACATGTGTGGTTGTGAAAAATGCAAAACTTAGGCATGAATGATCAACACAGTTACCCCATATATCTTAAAAGAAGCTGAAAAAAACGCTAGCTTCCTATACAGCATCATTTTAAGTAATAATTATCGTTCCTGTTAATTACTTAGCTATTGCACCCCTAAATTATTCACTCAGAACAATGACATTAATAACATCTTGCTTAGAATCTTAAGGGAAGGAAGCAGCTTGCTAACTCTTGAGCATTCTCTCCCCTCCTTTTGATTCAGCACTCATTCATTCAGTATTTATCCAAGCCAGCTTTGAATCAAGCCTTTCATGGGATGAATCGAGTGATAATAAACATGACAACTGCACAGCTTCACACATTGTTTGTATACTTCGTAATTTCTCTATTCCTCTATGCTTTCATTTAGCTTCATGGTATAACTTCTCAAGAAAATATGTTTTTTTTTCTAAATGATAAATAGAAAAGAACAGCTGAGCTTCAAAAAGTCGCTATTTTGCGCAAAAAAAGAAAAAAAATTAATGTTCCATTTCCCAGTCATACGCCCCACTGTTTATTCCATTCTTTTATATATATTCGTTTGTCCTTTATGCGCTGCACAAAGGTTCATCAACCAGCAACTGTAAGTTAACTGCTGTAGTTCATCCTGTGGCCTTTAAAACAGCTCAGTCTTTGGAGACAGTGCGAAGATAATACTTTAGATGAAACAAGGAGGTGGGACTGAGTCTGCCAGATTGGGATCCAAGCATTTCACAGAGGACTGGGTAACTGGGATGCAGTGCTAAGGGCACAGAAGTTAGGAAAACAACTTAGTTGTGGGGAAAAACACAGTCTTCTCCCAGTGTGCTGCATGGATGAAAGGAGTCACGAGGCAACATCATTTCTTTATTCCCGCAATAATACAGTGGATACCAGAGCCAGCTGCAGTTTTGCTAAGTATAAAACCCATGTCATCTAGAGATGTCATTCCCTAGCCTTCCCTCCAGATCATGTTAGATGCTGGTAGTGTGCTAAGGCTTGGCTAAGGAGTTATTAATTACTTGCAGGTTCAAATAGAATAGCCTTGAGACTTTGACCTTTCTCGCTCTTCCTGCCTGTATGTAACACGATGCTGAGAGAACCAGGCCCTGTGGCCACAAGGCGGTAAGTGTGGTCTGAGCAAAGAGATTCAGGGAGACTGCAGCCCCGGTATGGGAGGGAATACACCATAGGCCATGGACTGCCAAAAGTGTTCGTAGAAGGGAA
Organism: Peromyscus aztecus; assembly: GCA_902168405.1. Taxonomy (NCBI): domain Eukaryota; kingdom Metazoa; phylum Chordata; class Mammalia; order Rodentia; family Cricetidae; genus Peromyscus; species Peromyscus aztecus. Next base: position 29,346 of record CABHPQ010167468.1, read on the forward strand.
GATTCCTTCGTTACTTAAGGCTTTGCTTTTCACTTTGGTATTATACAAATGGAGTAAACTCAAACATGGTGGGAGAAGCCAGCATGTCTGAGCCATACCCACCAGATTCTGACTCTGATACCAATCATCTAGAAGACACCCAGAGAAATTCCAACTTTCCGACAAAGGCAGGCCTCTTCCTGCGTTTTAGCAATCAGCCACATCCAAATGACAACAGTAATATCAAACAATTGATATCTCTGTTACGGGAGGTAAGGCACATTTTCTTTCGACTTCTCTCTTCCTCTCTGCCCTCCTACAACACAGGCAGGAAGAGAATTGCCATCATAACCTTACCAAAGTCAAACCAAAGACATCAATGTTACAGCATAAACTGATGAGAAAATATTTTATACTTGAAACTGAAGTGGCGTCTGCTAGATGACAGGCAGGACTCTAATAAGAATTTGACAGTTATTAACTCCAATGAGGTTTGTGTGTGTGTGTTTGTGTGTGTGTAAATGTACACATATGTTTGTATGTAAATGAATGCATGTATGTGTGGTGGGAGGGGCTTCATTTGCATATACGCACCTGTGCTTTTGCATATAGAAGCCAGAGAGCAACCTGAAGACTTGTTCCTCAGTGGTCCACATTTTTTTTAAGTCTCTCATTCTCCTAGGATTCACTGACTAGACTAGAATGGCTGGCCAATGATTCCTCAAGGGTCACCTGGCTTTGCCTCCCTGGAGACACTGGGATTCCCATGTGTGTCTCCTCACCCAGCTTTTTATGTGGGTTATGGAGATGTAACTAAAGATTTCATGCTTATAAAGCAAGGACATCACCAACTGAACTTTTCCCTTATTCCCTAATCATGCAAGTTTCATAAGAACTCAATGATATGGGAGCTACTATAATCCCAGGTTGTAGATATGGAAAAGGAGTCTTAAAAACATTATATAACTCAGAATCGTATAGCTTCTGAGTCCCTATGCTGTATCTTTTATCTCTGGCCATCATGGATTCATCATTTACAGTGCTAACTCCTTGAAAGAAGACACAAAACATTCCATGACACAGTCAGTTATAATGAGAGTGAAGATGTTACCACCATCTGGCTGTTCTGAGACCAGCTTGTAGAAATGAAGAGCTAATAAAAGCATCTAGCATGAATTTGAATCCCATGGGCTGTGTGGTTGGTTTTGATCAGCAAGTTGCTTAGCTTGCTTATCTGCAAACATCTGTTTCTTAACTTCTGGGTTTATGAATTGGGGAAATCTCAAAGGTCTGGAACTCTAGCCAGTTTAAATATTATGGTTCCATAAGAGCACTTGCCCAAATATTCCCCTTAAACAGTTGCTCCACAAGATGTTAAATTTTAAGAAGTCCCTCTGTTTAAATACATTTGGGAAATATTAGATTATACAAAGTCCTTCTGAAAAGTTTAATATAAAGACATACAGTGTAGGGGCCAGAGAGATAGCTCAACTGTTAAGAACACCTACTACTCTTGCAGAGGACCAAGGTTCAGTTCCCAGCATCTGCACTAAACAGTTCACAACTCCTGTAACTCCAGTTCCAGGGAATCCAACCCCCCTTCTGGCCTCTGCAGGTACCTACATGCATGCAATACACATATATTCAGCTGTACACATATACACATAAAATAAATGGGTATATGAGGAGAGTGTTGCTGTATGGAATATAATTGTAGAAATGATCATCATTGTGTACTACAAGTTAAACTTTTGGCCTTGGACAACTTGAAGTAATATGTTCTGATAGAACTGTTCATAAAGGACTTTTTTTGCAGTTTGTAGGTATCTTTGGTTCATGTAGTCATATATCATAGAGAAGAAGAATAAAAAGACAGAAAATGCAAGTGTAACTTTGCCAAGTGCAACTTCCCTTTTCAGAAAAGAAATCTACTGATTTATAAGTAATTTCTAAGTTTTCACTTTTGAGTTTTGTTTGGATGATTGTTTTGGAGACTAAGTCTCACTGGGTAACCCAGGATGCCTTGGAACTTGCAATCCTCTTGTCTCTACCTCTCTTGGTCTAGGATTCCAGGTGTGCCTCATCACATGCAGATTCACAATGGTTTTTAAATTCTTCATAATGTAGTCTAGAATTTTGTTCTAAAACTTGCCTATTCCTGGCTTTGAAGAGATCTGCCATGATCTAGTGTTTTTCTACTGAGCTCTGTATGATCTAGTGTGTGCTCATGTTCCTATGTCTTCTTCTCTAACCTAAAACTGTAACTATCAAAGATAAAGATGAAAGATACATCCTCTTCCATCCATCTAATAGACATCTTCTTTCATCACTCGAAAGAAGTGGGAGGGCAACCTTTATGTATACAGGATAAAAAAATAAAATCACATTTTTCTTAATGAGCTCATGAGCAGGGAAATGTCTGTTGTGGATAAACAGTACTGCAAATACTAAATAAATATGCCTGAACATCTCTACCACAGAACAGGCTCTCATTAACCTTGCTGTTTCACTATTTTGGGTTTCATCAAACATGAAACAAGAATCTTTAATAACTCGCTTGATTACATTACACTCAAGGCTCTGAAAGGACTGAGGGATTTAATAAGAGGTGCAACAAAGCATTATTCATTGGGATATTTTTAATTAAATATTCCAGTTAGGTTTTTTTAAAATGTGACTTAAAGATCTTAAAGATAATAAAGGCCTGATTAAGTCAACCAGTTCAGTCTGGGTCATGTGTGGACTTGCCTGGTGGTAAAGCCGTTTCTTGTGCAGTCTGATAAAACTATGTCTCAATTGAAGTCAGCATTTTCCACCTCTCTGGAAAACAGTACCTCTTAGGGATGCTTCATTTTGAAGCCCTGGTTCTCCCCCAGTGAGAATGTGCTTGCTTTCATTACTGGAAGTTAGATCTGTTTTTTAACTGAATGGATATTTGCATTCTTCGTTTCATTTGTAAGGAAAGGAGATGGCATCAGATTCACATTAATTACCTTTGATGATGATTCTTAGCTGTCTTACACGAAAAGAATAAGGAGGTGAATTAGAGGAATGCCAGTTTGCTTTGAGAAACTTCCTACCCTTTCAATAGATAAGCAGCTGAAACTGAAAAGGTCTAAGGAGTGTTCATTTTTCCTGCTACTCACAAACAAAGCTTCTGGTAAAGGAGTTAAAAACTGAATGAAATCTGGATCTTGCTATATTTTCCAAGTATAAAACAAAACAATGACTCCACCTACCAAAGAGTTTTGGTGGTCTATTAGAAAAAGATCTGCAAACAGCTGGATGAATCAGAGTGAAATGTTATCACCTCAATTAAAAAAAAAAAAAAAAAGAACTGAGTATGAGATATTTACTGTGTACCCGGCACTGAATTTAAGACAGTTTCATTATGCAGGTGAGTTAATTGATTCTCAATGGGTCAGTAGCTATACGGTGAATTTGAGATTCCAGCCACAGCCACTTGGCTGATGAAAACTTACCTATGAAAATACAGGGACAGGCCAGTAGTGGTGGCGCACACCTTTAACCCCAGCACTCAGGAGGCAGAACCAGGCGGATCTCTGTGACTTCGAGGCCAACCTGGTATACAGAGCGAGAGCCAGGACAGGCACCAAAACTACACAGAGAAACTCTGTCTCAAAAAACCAAAAAAAAAAAAAAAGAAGAAAATACAGGGGCAAACACTATTGTCACTTGGAGTTTTGGAGTTTTTAAAAGGGTAAATAATCTGGGTTCATAATCTGTGACTTGTCTTAATGAATCAACACCAGTAGTTATCCTTATAACAGCTACTAGCAAAAGCAAATAGGGCTGTGCCTTTCAGTACACAAAGCACAAGTGACGAGTAGCTACTGAGCGCTTGAACAGCAGCCAAATCCAAATAATGATGTGCTATAAGTTTAAAACATGTCCTACAGTTAAAAGACAGTAACAAAAGAATGCAAGATATTCCAATTTTTGGTTGAGTCTAGATTAATATAACATTTATGGCTTATGGATTTATAAGAAAACACTATTTAAATTGACTTACTTTTATACTTTTTTTTTTTACTTTTGAAGAGAATGCTAGATTATTGAAAGTATATACATGACTTCCACTGTGGCCCAAATTATGCAGCTGTAATACATCTAACGTCCAAATTTAGAACTATACTATTCAGAGTGCTATTCTAAAGGCATATATGTTGTATATAAAATATTTGAAATCATAATGTTAAATAATTTGAGAGACCGAAAAGCAATTTTTGTACTAGAACTTTAAAGACATAATAAATACTAATAACTTTTGAAACTTTTAAGATATGCTAGATTTGAAAAGCTTCAATCTTTAATGAATTTTCCTTCTGGTGTACAGCTATAATCTCTACTTATTACATAAATTACTACTTAATTAGAATATGTAAGGTGTCAGTTTAGAGTCTTTCTGTCCCAGGGTACATATCTAAATATCTCATTACTAGATTATCTGTTGATAGTAAGAAATTTTCAACACCAACAAAAGAACTATTTAAAGAAAAAATGTCAATCAATTACTACCAAAGAATTACTGCCAAAGAAGTAACTGAAGAGTTAAGTGTACATTCTCTAAACTGTATAGGGATCTCCACCTTTTCCTATCTTTATATACTGTATTTACCATCTATGGGTTTTTTTTTTCTGTATTGGGGTTAAATTTAGGTAGGGAAGGCTCTACCCCACAGCTACACCCCATGATTCTTTCTGGTTTTCATCTCACTCCGTTGCCCAGGCTGTCCTTGGATCAGCTCTGTAGCCTGGCGGGCCCTGAAACTGCAAGCACTCTACCTCAGCTTCCTGCACCCATAGAATGACAGGCCTGATCGACCAGAGAACATTCTCCCAGGCCTGAGAGGGATACGAAATTCAACCAATATAACTGATTTTTTTTAAAGCTGTAATAGAGAGGCTGGAGAAAGAGCTGAGCAGTTAAGAGCACTGGCTGCCCTGTCAGAGAACCCGGAATCAATCCCCAGCACCCACATGGCAGCTTATAACCCCTTGTAGTTACATTAGTAGGGCATCTGATTTCTTCTGGTCTCCCTGGGCACCAGGCATGCATGTGGTATACAGACATTCATGTAGGCAAGACACTCATATACATGAAAATAAATAAATTTATTAAAAAATCAATAATAGAACTAGGCATGATGGAGCAGCACTGTAATCATAACACTAGAAATCTGAAGCAGGAAAATTACAAGTTTGAGGCTGGCCTCAGTTTTACACTGTGAGTTCCAGGCTAACCTGAGCTGTATGGCAAGACTCTGAGTCAAATGAAAACAAAAGAAAAGAAAAACTAAAATCCACCATAAACACATAATGATAAATATTTCTGCATTTACATAAATACTTGAAGTGAAAAATGTTGATAACCAAATAGGAGTTATAAACCAGTATTACATGAGGAAGTCACTTATGAATATGTCCAATAAAACAGAAGCATTGAAATTTTTTTGTAGGTAATGTCTAGGTTCAAGTATATTTGTTTTATTTTCTGTGGGGTACTTTTCTGTTTATTTTTATTTTCTAACTTTTCTACAGTGGGTATAGAAGGAATGCATAACTTTTAAATTAACAAATCAAACAAACTCCACATGAAGAAAAGAATGGGGAGCCTATGGGGAGGCATCTGGATGGAGAATGAGGATAGAAAAAGGAATGGATGAGAGAAACCTGGGCAAGAAAATACTGCCATGGTGAGAAGTCAATGAGACTTCTAACGGTGGCAGCCAAGTGGTCCTGAGTTCAAATTCAAGTTTTAAGTTATAAATACAAAAAAGTTTCTTAATTTCCTTAAACTATCTCATCATAAGACTATTTTCAAAGGCATGCTGTGGAAATCGTGAGATAGTTATGAAAAACAAGCAGCATTTTGTTTCTGAGTCGATGACAGATGATGATACTGATGTAACTGTCTGTGATGTGATGAATCCTTTATTCTTCATTGACATTAGTAGCTGCCTACATGTCGTCTAATATTCTTGCTGCATTGTAGTCCAGGAGAAAGAGCAATGAAAACCTAGAGTCAATGCCAAAGAATGTACTCCAGGAGAACCCATAAGTTCCTATACAAATTCAGGACTCCAGATACGTGACTATAGACAACACCCACTTCCATATCTATTAACGGCACCACATCTCCATTTATTATAAGCAACAGCTCATTCAACTTGTAGATAAGTGTTGGCTGTATTCATATGACTTTTATAATATAGTCCAGAAGTAAATTGATAGAATCAAGAATGACACAATGATACCTTGGATCCAATGATAACTGTGCAGGTATTTATTTGTTTATTTATTTATTTATTTATTTATTTATTTATTTATTTATAGAGACAGTGTTCTGCCTGCTTGCATGCCTGCACACAAGAAGTGGGCACCAGATCTCATTATAGATGGTTGTAAGCCACCATGTGGTTGCTGAGGATTGAACTCAGGACCTCTGGAATAGCATCCAGTGCTCTTAACCTCTGATCCATCTCTCCAGCTTGATAAATGTGTAGTCTCATTAGGCAAAGAATCAAAATCCCAAGGTACTCAAAAGTACCATTGGGTGTTTCTAAAAATAAGTTAATACTAAAGAGCAAGAGGCCAGGTGTTCACAAAGTCTTCCCCAACATTCTAAAATTCAAGACTCTAAGATTTTTGCCTTGATGTGATTAAAGATGTTTAAACTTTAGTGTCATAATTCTTATTAGTCTAGCACGTACTTGCTAAAGAAATCCTGTTCAATATTTCTTCTTGGCGTTTTCTGGTTTGATAATGTATGCTTCCATAAGCCCTAGCAACTGATAATGGTGGGAGGGAGCTGAACAGCTCCCAGAGTACTAACTTGTCATTTCAGGACATTAATATATTTAGTCTGATTGTAGTCAAATTTTGTGGCTATTGAAGCCATTTTCCTCTTTAGCATATGTTTAATCATTGCTATTATGAGCCTGGCTACCTGACTCTGAGAAGGCCATCCCCCTTGCTCTCATGTCCAAGTGCTTAATAGAGAGAGCCAGCAATAACTGATAAATTATTGATGAGTAAATTCTGTTCCAGCATTCACTTACTGTGATGTTGATTTTTTAAATTCAAGATGGACTACCTGTGATTTAAAATGTTTGAATTTATACACTAAACTTTGTTGTTGTTTTTTTTTTTTCCTTTCATACGAACTTCATCCAAGCGGCAGAAATTAATAAGTCTACTTTGGAAAACTTGTTCACATCTGACATTTGGAGCCTTGAAATTTATTTTTGAAATATAAGAGCCACCTCTTTAGAGCTATGGAACCGAGAAGAGTTGGATTTAGTAGCCAAATGCTAAGACATTATGTAAAACTCAAATTAGAAATAGGGTTCTTTTGCCTTTCAACAGCTTGTTGGAGCCTCACCCTGAAGAATCCTTGGCAGATTGTTATGCCAAGTCTACAATTAAGGAGGAAAAAATAATAAATCCTAGCTCACACACCACCACCACCACCACCATCACCCTCTCCCACTATCTTCCAAACGATTCACATTTTCAAATAGGAAGTACATGAATATGGAAAAGAGTACATTTTCTTCAAAAGTACTAAGAAAAGATCTCTTCAATTTAATTACATAATTTGAAAATGACATTATTTTAAATGCAATTAGATTAATGAGCACTGAAATGACACTGCCCTCAAGCTTGATTTAAGAAAGGAATTATTGGACTTTTTCTTACCCTGCCCCCCAACTATCGTTACTCTAAAAGCTCTGGTGTCCATCATTGTTGATACAGATAAGTCTCTTTAATGTAATTCCATTTTGTCCTCTAACCTTGATGATTTCCTTCATTTTCACAGTTGTCTACCTTATTGTGTCTCAGAGTTGTGTGTGCCATTGAAAAACACACAACAGTGAAAGTTTTTTTTCTACAAATCTTACCACTTCTTTACTCCACATTGTGGGCCGTGTATGGTATATTAAATATGGCTGCCATATCTTGGCGTTTCTTCCCATCAGACAAGCTGTGTCCTTAGGTGAAACTGGAGTGGGTTCTGCAAATGTTTCAGTTAAAAGCATGAAAGAATGAATGCCACACAAGTTTCAGAGCCCAAGCTTTAAGAAACTGGTTGTGTCTGCTTCCTAGCCCTTAGAATTCCTTCTTTGGGACTCCTGGACTATTATTTAAATTGCTCATCTACCCTGGAAATACAGTCCTTAAGGAGCAATGGGTGAGCACTGAATGAGAAAGCCCCCATGAGCTCAGCTTCCCAGCCATTTATGGTGTGCACTAGACATAGGAGTAAAGATATCTTCATGCTGCAGGTCTGCACTTTTACTACTTCAGACCAGTGACCCCATTTAAAGCTGTATAAAACTGAGGGGGAACATCACCCAGCTAAGCCTTCACCAAACCCTTGACTCCAAAACCTTGACTTTTGGGTCCTTTGTTATAAACAAGTTACCACAACATGTTGCTTGTTCTTCATTCTTTCTGACCGCAAGAAAACATAGTCTTAGACATCTACTTTCATGCATAGTTTCTCTTAAATTTGCATCTACCTAGGCATTATGCAACAGATCTTCTTGGGCTTAATTCCGCTTTCTAAGATGCTTTTTGAAATTTGGTTCTCTGTGTCTAAGTACCAAAATGATTACCACTGCATGTTTCTGTATCTCTGCAAACCATAACACACACCCCATAGAAGCTTCTCTGTCAGCCAATGTGATATCTCTCTGGGATATAGTCCAAGGAGTGGGACTGTTACATGGCAAGGTGTACACACATTTTGTTTCATTCAGTGTTTAATAATAACACCATTATATGCATGTCATGGTTACTGCTGTGTCAAGAGATATTATACTTCTTTCATCTTACTCCCTGGTTTTGTTTCCATTTCTTTTCTTTTTTTCCTGGACTTCTATTAAATAGATTAATTTTTCTTCAGTTGATTCTAAGGTTGTGTGTTTTATCATATCCAACTAGTGATTAATGAAATATTAGGCAGGGTTTAGTTACTAAGAACAAAATAGTCTTTGACTCAGAACACAAGTTCTTTTTTTCTTTTAATTTACTCTATATCTGAGCCACAGTTTCTCCTCCTTCCTCTCCTCCCAGTCCCCCACACTCACCCCACTCTGTCTCCCCTGCTCCCCAATCCACTCCTCCTTTCTGTTTAGGAAAGGGCAGGTCTCCCATGAGTATCAACAAAACGTGGCATATGAAGTTGCAGTAGGACTAAGCTCCTCCCCATGTATTAAGGTTGGGCAAGGTGACCCAGTATGAGAAGTAGGGTCCCCGAAAGCCAGTAAAAGAGTCAGAGACAGCCCTTGCTCTCACTGTTAGGAGTCCCACAAGAGGACCAAGGTACACAACTGTAATATATATGCAGAGTGCCTAGGTCAGTCCCATTCAGGCTCCCTGGTTGTTGGTTCAATCTCTGTAAGCCCCTATAAGCTTAGGTTAGTTGATTCTGTGGGGTTTTTTTGTGGTGTCCTTGACCCGATTGGCTCCTACAATCCTCGGTTCCCCTCTTCTGCAGGATTCTCTCCAAGCTCCACCTAATGTTTGGCTGTGGGTCTCTGCATCTATTTCCTTCAGTTGCTATATGAAGCCTCTCTGATGACAATTGGGCTAGGCAACAATCTATGAGTATAGAAGAATATTATTGGGCATATTACATTGACATTTTTTTCTTTAGTCATGTTTGGTTCTATCCTAGGTCTCTGGGTCATCCAGCTGTGGGTCCTTGTGCTCCAGGCAGTGTCAAGGATGGGCTTACTCTCCTGGCATAGGCTAGACCAGTCATTGATTGGCTACTCCTTCAGTCTTTAGACCATCCTTATCCCAGAACATCCCGTAGACAGGACAGACTGTAGGTTGAAGGTGATGTGTCTTGGTTAGTGTCCCATTTCCTCCACTGGAGCTCTTGTCCAGTCACAGGACATGTCCAGTTCAGTCTACATATCTGCTATTGCTAGGAGTATTAGCTGGGGTCATTCTTGTAGATTCCTGGAAGATTCTCTTGTGCCAGGTTTCTACGTGGCTGGTATTGGCATAAAAACAGACAGGTGGACCAATGGAATCGAATCTAAGACCCAGATGTAAATCCACACACCTATGGACACCTGACTTTCAACAAAGAAGCCAAAATTACACAAGGGAAAAAAGAGCATTTTCAACAATGGTGCTGGTCTAACTGGAGGACAGCATGTAAAAGATTGCCAATAGCTCCATATCTATCACCCTGCACAAAACTCAAGTCCAAGTGGATCAAAGACCTCAACATAAATCCAGATACACTGAACCTGATAGAAGAGAAAGTGGGAAATAATCTCGAACACATTGGCACAAGAGACAACTTCCTGAACAGAACACCAATAACACAGGCACCAAGATCAACAATTAATAAATGGGACCTTATGAAACTGAAAAGTTTCTGTAAGGCAAAGGATATCATCCATAGGACAAAACAGCAGCCTGCAAAATGGGAAAAGACCTACATCAGCCCCACATCTGACAGAGGGACATTGATTTCCAGAATATATAAAGAACTCAAGACACTAGACATCCACAAACCAAATAATCCAATTTAAAAATGTGGCACAGATCTAAACAGGGAATTCTCAACAGAAGAATCCCAAAGAGCCGAGAAATACTTAAAGAAATGTTCAACATTCTTAGTCATCAGGTAAATGCAAATCAAAATGATGAGAGTCCATTTTACACCAGTCAGAATGACTAAGGCCAAAAACAAAAGTGACAGCTTATGCTGGAGAGGATGTGGCACAAGAGGAACACTCCTCCATTGCTGGTGGGAGTGCAAACTGGTACAACCACTTTGGAAGTCAGTGTGGCAATTTCTCAGAAAACTGGAAATCAATCTACCACAAGACCCAGCTATATCACTCTTGGACATATACCCAAAGGATTCTCAATCATACCTCAAGGACACTTGCTCAACTATGTTTATAGCAGCTTTATTTGTAATAGCCAGAACCCGGGAACAACCTAGATGCCTCTCAACTGAAGAATGAATTTAAAAAAAAAAAGTGATACATTTACACAATGGAGTACTACTCAACTGCTGAAAACAAGGACACCAAGAAATTTGCAGACAAATGGATGGAACTAGAAAACATCATCCTGAGTGAGGTAACCCAGACCCAGAAAGACAAACATGGTATGTACTCATAAGTGGATATTAGCTGTAAAGTAAGGATAACCATGCTATAATCTACAGACCCAGAGAGACTAGGTAACAAGGAGGGCCCAAGGAGGGATGCATGAATTTCCTTGGAAGGGGGAAATAGAAGAGATTTCATGGGTGGACTG
>CABHPQ010167469.1:0-16116 GCA_902168405.1 Peromyscus aztecus
GTGTGTGTCTGTTTTTTGGGTATGTGCACGAGAGTATTGGTACCAGCCCTAAGGCATGGAGACTTTTGGTACTGGAGTTACAGGCAGTTTTGAGCTGCCTGATGTGGGTGCTGGGCATCGAACACAGATCCTCTGCAAGAGCAGGTCACCCTCCTAACCACGGAACCATCTGTGTAGCCCAGCAATGTCTTCCCATTGCTTAGTCTGTGAAAGGCTAGTTCCCTTTGTCAGACTTTCCCGTCCTCCATCGTCTTCATGAAAGGAAATTGACAGTTGCATGCAGCAGAAACCTTGTGAAGGAGTGAGGGATGGACACACGTGTCTGTTTATTCTTATGACATAGTTTGCTTTTTTCCTCAGTCACCAGAACCAATTCGGATCCTAGACCTAAGGGAGTGCTCAGCTGTTCAATTTGATTACTCACAGGAAAGAGTAAACTGTTTCTGGTAAGTTACTTTCATAAAGGAAATGTTTCTAAAACTCTTTAAGCCAAGGAGTAAAAAGCTACCTGTCTTAACGTGTACATGTCTGGATCAGAGGGACATGAACCTAACCCAAGGTTAGTATGTTAGCGCCACCAGTGCAGAGGATACACGCCTGGTCTACAGTGGCTTCCACAAAGAGGCAGGTTGGCTAGGTTCAGGCTGTTCACTGCACAGCTGGAACACATTCAGCCATTCACATCTCAACACAACTTCCTCCCTGGAGATTTTCCTCTCAAGTTTAATTATCCTTTAGCCAGCTCCGATGATGGTCGATATGTATTGTTAGGGCAGTGTTTAACTGACAGGTGGAAGTGTTTTGCTCTGATACAATCAGCGTACTATGAAACACTTCTGATACAAACAGCATCTTGATAAAGGAAGGCATGTTTTCTTCTCTACCAACTTTTGTCTGAAAGTTTCTCAAACATATCCAGGCTGGAAGATGTCACCTTTTCTCTGTCTAACCTCAGCACATTAAGAACTTGCCGGATTTTCTTCATCACTTCTTTTCCTGAACCAGTTGAAAGAAAGTTGCCAAGATACAGCATCCTGATCACATACCCCCTGAAAATAAAGACAGTATATATAGAACTTAGTTTTGTTATTACACCTGAGAAAGTGAACAATGTGCTGTATCGACCAGCAACAGGCATCTTTTTAATACCTGCCCTATGATCTAGCAAAGGTTTGGTTTTCTTGAGTAACAAGAACTTGAGAGGCAGGTGTACTGTGACAAGGTCTCACCCACGGTCTTTATCATCCTCTTAACTTTCCTCCAGCTGGCTCCTTCAGATCCAGGTGGCCACTTTCAGCCCTCATGTTTTCACAGACATGACGAAAGATGTATCAGCCATACTGGCCCTTTGTATCAGAAAAGCCAATGTTTCCTGGAAACCTTGCCCTGTGAAGCTTCTGCATGACTCACTGGCTGCAACATAAATTACCATAACATCATCATAATCATAACTGGCTTAAACTAATTAGAATTTATTACCCGGGCTTCTGTTTGCAAGAAGAAAGGGAAATTTGTGTGAATTTATAGAGCGACTCACAATGTCTCCCCCAGGGAGTATCAATGACAAGTCCAGAAACCAGTTTACACTTAGCCTGGTGTACAATGTGTACAATGTCAGCATCCCTCCCTCTCCAGCCCTATCTACTCACCCACTCACCCACCCACAGGCCTGATAGCTACAAGATGTGCCTGAATTTCAGCTCAAGGCAGGAGGATCAGGAATTCAAGGTCATTCTCCGCTACATAGCAAGTTTGAGGTCAGCCTAGCATACATGAAAACAAAAAGATACAGATAGGAAGAAAATAGTCTTAATTGTGAGGATAGAAAGAATAACCAAGATATGTTAGGGTTAACTTTATCGCTCAGATAATTTTGACTAAATAATCAGAGGCAGCAAAATGAAGTCTTACCATACATCTACCCAATCTTTTGTGCTGAAAGAAAGGTTCGTTTTCTTTATGACAGAGATTAAATCATGGGAAGAAATGGGTGAAATAGCAAACTGAGGTATTTTTGGTCCTCTTTTCCTACATAGTCTTTATATGTCCGGGAGGAAGTGTTGCTCTCCTTAAAGCAGCCAGTACAACTGAGTTCTTTCAGCAAACCCTCTTATCTGCCTGGCTTGTCCTTCAACCCACAGACGGGCTCTGGACCACTGTGGGGTTCGGCTGAATAGACTTATATTTCACAGAAGGCATGCACAACAAAAGGAGGTGGGTGTGACCTGGACATACACTTCTTCTGTGAGGTCTCTTGGGAGAATACAAATCTCGCTTGTAATAACACAAACTTAAACCTTCCTAGGCATTTCTGCCGTTGCTGCAGGAACTCCTCTGTGTGCACCAATTCTTCAAAGTCGCCCTGATAATTACAGGAGCCCTCATCGGTTCTTCTTCCCCTGGAGGCGCTCATGCTATTCAACCAGGACATATACAACTAGCCCTGCTGACTATCACACGTTCTTCCTTTTCTTTCATCAGCTTAGTGTTTCCATTCAGGACATTTTATCTCTGTGCAAAGACAGGAGTTGAAGCTGATGAGTGGATCAAAATACTGCGATGGAAGTTGGTGAGTTTTAAAAGTCCCCGGGTGTCTCGTCTTGATAACGAACATGTTGGTGGTGTCAGGTATACTCCAGTTGTCAGAGCAGGCCCTAGAATCAAAGGGAAGTCTGTTTGCAACTCTGCGGAATAATCTGTGCTTGCTTAAGGGGTATTAAAGGAAAGAGGAAGTTGTAAGAAGGAAGGGTGGTGTTGTGCTTGGACTTCAGCGTAGCCTTGGTGGTAGCTGCTGGCAGTCTTCCTGTAAGGTGTGTTAGCCAGGCCCATTTTCTCTAGAAGAGAATATTGGGATTGGAAGGTCGCAGAGAGGGACGTTGACACATGCTTCAACTTGGAAAGCCTTTCAATTGTCAAGGAGGGAGCTTGGGGAGGAGCTTGGTTCTCAGTGTAAGCTGCACATTGTGTATCAAGCACCAAAGGCGGTTTATCTTCCTGCTATGTACTTCCCAAAGGGAAGACAGTTAAAATAATTCACCAATCCTTACATTTTTCACCATGTATGTTATAGAGTTGATAGTCAAGTACAAGTTTTCTAAAATTTCCTGTAAGTGTAATTAATATGTTGGCAGAGTTTTTCGTTGGGATCACTGGTCAGTTCTGTCCTGCCAGCTGGCTCCCAAATAACCACACAGAGACTTATTAATTATAAGTGCTCGGCTGTTATGGCTTAGGCTTGTTGCTAACTAGCTCTTACATCTTAAATTAGCCCATATTTCTTATCTACACTCTATCACATGGTGGTACCTTTTTTGACACTGCATGTTCATCTCACGCTTCCACTGCGTTTGGCTGGTGACTCTGCCTCCTTCTTCCCTGCCTAACTTCTACCTGCCTAGCTATTGGTTGTTTAGCCCTTTATTAAACCAATCAGAGTGACAAATCTTCACAGTGTACAAAAGGACTATTCCATAGCAGTGCGATTATGTATTAGTCTGGTTTTTATTTCTTTCATGAAATGCACAAGGCAAGCTACTTATGAAATAAAAGAGGTTTACAGTGTTTGAGGTTCAAGGGCATAGCACTCACATTAGCTCAGCTTCTGAGGAAGACCTCTTGGGAACATGAAGACAGGGATATGTGGAGGATGGGAACCTCACACTTCCAAACAGGAAGCCAGAGATCAAGTGGGGTTGAGGGGGTGTGGGTCAAGCTCAAACTTCTAGAACTCTCTCCAGGGCAGTACTCCCTTCCAATGGCAGTGCACCAGTAACATAAGGACCTCCTAGCAAGTCCTTTCTTTTAAAGGTTTGATCATATCAGTGCTGCCACCCTTGGGGACAAGACTTTATTACATACTTACTATCTTGAAACCTATGGTGTATCCAAAGGCAAAACACCTTTTTCTTAATCAGTGTGTGTGTGTGTGTAGTTATTGTATCTATAGGTCTGAAATGGATATCCTTAAAGCCAGGCTTGTAGCTCAGTGATAGGAATAGTCCTCCCTGGTAAAAAGGTGTGTGTGTGGGGGGGGGGGGGGGGCGCAGCTGTGAACATTGCTGAGTATCCACGTGTTTTGGTTTTTGGTTTTTGTCTTTTTGGTTTGAAATCCAAGTTAATATAGTGCCCATTTTGAGACTGCTTCTGTGCTGACTCTGAGTGGGGCATGCTTTGTCATGGCGAACCTGGGCTGAAAATGACTCGATTTCAAATTCCATATATTTTGTTATTATAAGAATGACACATAATTATTACAGAAAATTTAAATTTAAAAGTAGTTCAAATGTATATTTTCAGACTTCTCCCTGGCCAACTGGGTCTTTAAGAACATAGCCCTTCTCTGGTGGGTTTCACTGGTTCCTTCCTCTTAACAGCACATTATCATCATCTTTCAAAGTCCACAACTGCAGACCTGAATCTTCCTTTTGATTGGACAGTGCTGTGTCTGTGCTTTTCTGGGAAAGTATCAGATCGATTCCCAAAGTGTAACATTGTAACAGCCACTCTACCATGTCGGGAGCGAAAATTAAAAACAAACATTAGGCGGGGAGGCATGTCTATAATCCCAGCACTCAGGAGGCAGAGACAGAACTCACAGATCTCTGTGACTTCAAGGCCAGCCTATGCTACAGAGCAAGATCCAGGACAGGCACCAAAACTATACAGAGAAACCCTGTCTCGAAAAACCAAACCAACCAACCAAACAAACAAACAACCAACCAAACATTAAAACTTGGTAGAGGTGTGGTCATTTATAGCAGCATGTCTCCTTTACTGCTCAACATGTCTTCCTTACTATTTCAGAGTCAGTATCTCAAAATGACTCAATAATAGATGTATCTGTGTTTTATGAATAATAGATGTACCTATGTTTTATTACAGTCAAAACTAAGAAAACAGCTGGACCAAGGAGAGGACACCGTGCGATCTCGGTCATTCATCTTCAAATAGAACTTTCTTGGCTCGGGCAAGGTGGAATGTTCCAGGTGCTCTGGTCTTCGGCAGACTTCAGAGGAAAGGTCATTAAAGGATTTCCTCGGAAAACAAACACAAAGTAGACCGTGGTGGGGAGCTGAATGTGGTTTGCTGACTCACGGAAAACAGCTGGCAGGACCAGCCATCCGCTCAGGACCGTGGAAGCAGCACCCGGCTAATGGAAACTGCCTAACTCCCACTTCCAGGTGGAGCCACTCTCAGAACACGGTGCAAGAAGAGTTTGTTTGCTCTCACCGAGCTCAGGCTGGTTGACTTCAGCTGCCTGGCGTCCTGCCTCAAGTCACCGTCGGCACAACTTAACTTCAGATGTTAAACAGCAGCATGTTGGGGGCTCAGGCTGCTCCTTTAGGAAGCAAATTAAGATAATAAACACCAAGGACTTTCAAAGGAGGGGCTGGTTTTGTTTTGTTTATATACAAAAACCTCAAGTAGGGTTGAAGAGGTGGCTCAGCCATTAGAAATGTGTCTGCTCTTGCAGAGAACCTGAGTTCAGTTTCTAGGACCCCAGACCAAGTGGCTCACGAACACCTCTAACTCCAGCTTCAGACGGAACAGATGCCTCTGATGACCTTGGGCACCTGCACACAGGTACACATGCTCACACACATGCACGTAATGAAAAAAATCATTTAAAAAGTTTTCAAAACTAAAACTTGAAAAATGTTCATCGGATTTATTTTTCCTTTCAAAAGGCTTAGAAATGAGGCTGGTGAGGAGGCTTAGTAAGCCATCTTAGCATTTGCCATGCCACACTCGACAACCTGAGTGGGATCCCCAAAACTTGCATAGCCGTGGAAGCAGAGAACCAACTCCACAAAGCTGTTCTCTGACCTCTACATGCACGTCAGCATATGTGCCCCAGATCATACATATACACACAATAAATACTTTTTAAAAGCTTACAAATCCAGTGGATTCTTTACTTCTAATGATAAACTGTAAGGAACCACATGTCTTGTGGGTAACTAGACAGGAAAAAGTAAATTAATGTCTAATAAAAGGTGAGGATGTTTTAAACAGCAAGAAAATGCACATTGGAGAAGGGTGATAAGCAGTGGGTGACCTTTAGTTTAGTGGTTATCATTGCAACTACAATACACTTAAAAGCACTGAGTTGTCTTTAGCTGCCATTTCTTCACATTAATTGAGACTTCTCCATAAAGGATGCCCTCTGTCTCTCTCCAGATCAGCTGTATGAGAGGAGCCCTGGGAAGCACCCCAAGGTTATTAAAGGGCAGCTCACCGTGGTCAGGGTGTGGTGCAGCTGCTCACATCATAGCAGGCAGGAAGCAGAGCAGGGCAGTATCAGGAAAGAGAGGAGGCAAGATGGAGACTCGGTACACCATTCTGAGTGACGTACTTCCAACCTGGCCCCATCTTCCACATTCTGCCACATCCTAGTAGTCTGTTCAAATTCTGACCCATTTGGATGAAATAAATGGATTACACCTGTCATTAGGTCAGCCCCCTCCTCTCCGGAATGCCTTCAAGGACATACCCACAAGGTATTTTTGGCATTTCTCAAGTTGGCATCAAGATTCATTTGTAGTACCTTGCTAAGTATTTTTTTTTTCTGTTGTTTCAACAGCTGAGACTCAGAAATTGTTTTTTCAAGAGGGTTTTTGGAGCCAGGTTGTGGATCAGTGGTAGACTCCTTACTGCAAGAAGGGACATTTAATTTGTTATGTTTGTGTTCTATGGAATAAAGCAGTGTCCAGATAAAATGTATTGTCAAGTCTGCAAAGTAAGGAGTAACAATGGCCTTTCCTTGAGAGCTATGGTTTCGTTTCCTTAGAGACAAGTCTTCCTTCATGTGTTAAATATTCTTTTTACCTCCTGTAAAATTTATTTATATCCTTTGGTTCTGTTTATTGAATAAAAAGTGCATGATTTTGTTGTACTTGTCCAATTTTGTTCTTATAACATTTTTATTGCTTTCGAAGTAGAATAAGGTAGAAAAGGCCAATCAGCAGCCACTGATATGTTAGTGATCTACTCAAAGCACTACTTGCGCTGCCTCTTTGCCAAGCTTGACTTCACTTGCCACCTGGAACAGGGTGACCTGGAGAAACAGCTGAACCAATGGGTGGTTGCCCTTAACAACCTGCTGACTGCCACCGGAAGCGCCTGTAAACTCTTGCTTGGCCACCCACCTTGTGGTTTAGAGTAGAAAATGGGAACACAAGCTGGACCCAGGACGGAAGTCTTCCAGGAGCTGGCCTGGCCGTGGTCCACCTGTGATGTTGCCTCTCTTCCACTCTCATTAGTGTGGGAGTGCTTTCTCCAGAAAGATTCCCACACTCTTTTAAAACTTAGATACAACAGATTAATATCATAAATAGCAATGATCCTTCAGTTAGAGCAGGAGGCATACGAGACTGGAAGCTTAGGAAACATCCGAGTTCCTCCAGGGATTTAGTTGAATATGGAAAGGGCAATAAATACATACATGACCATATATAGCAGTCAATACTGTGAGGGGTCTGCAAAGCAGTGCAGGAGAGTGGGCAGGGCATTAGACCATGTTAGAGGGGCTGACATGAAATGGGGGAACTACCACACACACCCCCACTTGCTTAGGACCAGGTTACAGGCTTTATCTGCTTTTGGTTGTTCGGTGAGACCATCACACTTTTACCTCCAGAGAAGAGCTGGGGCAGGGGGGTGGGAGGGAGGGCTCTTAGCTAGTTCCCCAAATCCAAAATACCAGAAGAGAGGGTGTTATGTGTAGACAGCAGATCAGAGCAGGGGAATGTGGGAGAAAAGTGAGTGAAGCATGTCTTTCCAAGTTCCCCTAAGAAAGCCATAGCCAAATGTTAGCAATTGTCAAGATTCCTTCTGGGGAAATCTTGCTCCACATATTCCTACTAGGACAGTAAACCCTCCCCTTGGTGAGGGAAGACTAGTGCAGCTGGAGAAGCTGTCCCCTGCTTCAGAGGCCCTGAGTATCAGAACACTGTGAGCCGCCCCCCCCCCGCCCCTCCTGCTCACGCCTACTCAGGTGTCATGCAGCAGCGCATTAACCTCCCCCACTCTGAAGATGTGAGCCTGCTCAGGCAGAGAGAACATGAAGACTGTGGTAGAGGATATAAGACCCTACTGGCCCATCCTTCCACACTGCAGACCGTCACCAAGGAAATCATACAGTGGAGGGCCAGGGTGAAGCCATGCTTCGAGCTGTCTAGCCATGACTTCAAGTAGAGTGCTTACCCACCCGTGCTGGAGGACCAGTTTTACTTTTTGAAACATTTCTGACCTGTCATAGACAGGGATTCTAGAAAAGTCATTGAAAATGACTTAAGGGGGCTGGAGAGGACCAGAGAGAGGTTCCTAGCACCCACATCAGAGAGTTCACAACCATTGTAAACTCCAATGCCTCTTCTGGCCTCTACAGGCACCCATACACATATCTAGCCCCCCACCACACACATAACACATAAATAATAAAATGAAGTGAAATTACAAATCCCATTTTAAATATCAGATTCAGCAGACATCAGATTAGTGTAGATTATTTTTTTCGGTGCTAGGGAGAGGCAAGTTTTTTTTTTTTTTTTTTTTTTTTTTTTTTTTTTAAGAAAGGGGTTCTCTGTGTAGCTTTGTGCCTTTCCTGGGACTCACTTGGTAGCCCAGGCTGGCCTCAAACTCACAGAGATCCGCCTGGCTCTGCCTCCCAAGTGCTGGGATTAAAGGTGTGCGCCACCACCACCCGGCCCGGCCGAGAGGCAAGTTTTTAAGTGCCAATTTCTGTATTTTCTAGTAGTATAGAACAGCCTGGGCTGTGGGCCACTTTCTGAGTAGCATAGGCACAGCTGTCTGGCGGGCAAAAGAGGGAGAGCCCAGTTGGGAAGGAATCTATGTGAGGTTAGCAGGCTTTGGGATGCAAGTGTTTAGTTAACAGAGTCTGGGGAGGACTCATCCAATCAGCTGAAAAATCTCTACAGCAAGAGGAAAAGCCGAGTGGGGATGGTCTCCATCTCCGGGCATATTCCACAGTCACACTTCCCAGTTTCTTGCACCGATTCCTTATAATGAACACATACATATAAACCGCACAGATCTGCTTCAGGACTTTCTCCCCAAGCAGCTCGTTTTATTTTGTTGCTTGAAGTATTTTAAATTTCTACTTATTGTTATTGTGTATGAGTGTGGCCAATTTGAGTTCGATCCCCAAACTCCCGAGTTGTCCTCTGACTGCCACACATGTCCGCATGTGTCTGCACACACAGCACTAACAGGTGGAATTTTAAGTTATTCTAGTTTTATGTTACCTTTACGAAAGAATATTTAGCCATTCCCACCTCCTGATTTTACAAATGATCACTAATGTATCCACACATTCCCTGAGACAGAAGCTCAATTGCAGCACCCAGCTAATAATCCAGGGACAGCACTAGCACTTACTTCCCGGAAGGAGTGGAGGCCGTCCCCAGAGCAGACGTTCCAAGCCAACCTCGTGTCCACAGCTGTGCTCTGGGAGTGCTGGAGACTGGCACACAAGCAATGCCTGTGTACTGAATCACCCAGCAACAGACTGATAAGCAGAGCCACTTGAAGGGTTGATCTACTCCTGGACCTCTCAGGCATACCAAGCAGGTAGAACCTCTTTCGTGGTGATTCAGTCAGGTTCATGGATGAGGCTTTTTTGACAGTTTATACTAGGTAAAACAATCTCTAATACAATCCCTACAAGAAGCATTCACTGCTTATTCATGTGGCTGAAGGCCAGAATTAATTAAGTCCATTACAGTTTTGAAAGTCTGAAAAAAGAGGCCTATACAAAGCTCATTCTGTATTTTTAAAAATACTATTTTATTTATATTTGTGTATGAAAAAGTGGCTATACTGTCATTTTTATATACATACTGATAGTGGAGAGGAACTCAGTCACATGGCATTTCCAATGCACAGAGAACACAATCATTAAAGCACTGTTACAGAAGAGAAATCAGAAGCAGTGATTTGCGTTCTCACTGAAGAGCAGCACCCTTGAAGAAGAATCAAATCCATTAGTAATACTCATCTACACTGAGATCATATACAGAGGAAAGTTAGTGATTGTACTTACTTTATTATTTTTACTAAGCCATTCATCTTCCTCACACTCAATGCAAAGAAATAAAATACAATCTTAAGAAAAATATGTCCTCATTATTCTTCTCAGTAAAGGGGTCTCTGTGGTGTGTGCAGTGGAGCACTGTACAGCAGGAGTATCAGTGTTCCATCCTGATCCCGATACACTGCATAGACCACTCGTTAGCAGGCATCCACACTAACTCCATGGGAGCTGCACAAGAAGAAACCATTTTTGTGGCATTCCCAGATCTCACTAAGTAAGAAAAGACTTTATACACATAAATATAACAATTGATCTGTCTATAAATTATAGCTATAGGCTCTTCTTTAGTGTAAGGTGGAAAAGTGGCCCTTTGAATACATAGATACAAGTATTACTGTGGTCTAACGATTGCTGGACTGGTACAGTGTTTTTGCAATGAAGACAAGGTACACATCAAAACCACAGTTAGATTAAGACACTTCCACAACTTTTATCAGTTCTTCAAATAATGGAGCCAGTTCCTTTTCGAGGCTGACAATTAGTCCTAAAAGAGATTTAAAAAATGAGATGTTAGAAAATGTTTCTTATGAACCCTGAGCCGAAACAAACCCTTTCTCCTCATGTTGCTTTTGTCGGGGTATTTCACTACAGACGACAGAAGAGAAACTAAGAAACTATCTCTAAATCTCAATCATACTCAACTTGTGTACAAGCATTTACAATCTTAAAACTGCAATTTAACTGATGGGTCTATAGAACTAAGTCATTGTTAGCATCCAAGATGTATTCTGTTTCTGTTCTGTAACCTTTCATTTTCGTAGGCTGTTTTAATGTGAGCAACAAGTAGTACACAAAATGCAACACTGAACTGACTAGCTTCTATTGCAAAAAACCCAATCTCTTACACCATCTCATCTGCATCTGAAAATGACCCTGTAAGATGGAAAAGGCCCCCTTATGCGGACATGGGAACTAGGAACCAAGTTTAAGAGAAAGTGACGGTGGGGCCGAACCACCAATGCAGGATTTCTCACTACACGTCCATCATTCCGAGTCCTCCATGGTGCATGTGCCCCCGTGCCGGCTACCAGCACAGTCCTGTAAGGAAGTAAAATCTGCACCCGCAGGACTGCTAACATACCTACCTGTGTTGGCATTACTGCTGGCTATGAAACTCACCACCAGAGGCAAACGATTGAACTGAACCACCTATAAGGAAAATAACATCTAAATAGTGTGTTGCATGGTGAAAACACAGTTAAGATTCAGTTGAAACATCAATTGAAACAGCTGATCATGAACTTTCAAGGCAAGTCTTTACCTGTCCCAACAGAGGAACTGTGTTGAGGCATCAGGGCTGTGTAAGCTAACGGCACCATCTACTGGAGTTAAAAGTGATCTAACACACACTTCATAGGATAACAAGCTCTTTACTTTTAAAGTTTTAAGTATTTTTCCATAATAATCATTTCCTGATATGAAAACATCAAATAGACTAGTTTTTTTTTTTTTTGGTTTTTCGAGACAGGGTTTCTCTGTGTAGCTTTGCGCCTTTCCTGGAGCTCACTTGGTAGCCCAGGCTGGCCTCGAACTCACAGAGATCTGCCTACCTCTGCCTCCCGAGTGCTGGGATTAAAGGCGTGCGCCACCAACGCCCGGCTAGTTTTAACATATGTACTTTGAAGGCTATTTTTTTTAATTCTATCTCCCTCATACTAAAATTTAGACTTGTACTAAAAACAGTTCATACAAAAGATATAAAAATGATAGGTGAAACTAGTAAGCATTTGGTAGCTATACACTGAATATACCAACCTGGTAGGTATTATAGTAACAGATGATACTTTTATTTTTTGAAAGTCCGAGTTTGCTGCCTTGGTCTGTTGCGAGGGCAAAAGTGGATAAGAAGCCAGGCCTCAGGGCATGCTCTGGAGCACTGTCGTTAGCCACTAGGGGATGAGCAATTAATAAAAGTTATGCAGAGTATGGTAGGAAGAGTTTAACGGCAATTTTCAAAAAAGCCTAAACCCATAAAAACCTAGGCACAAAGGTACATTTATAGTGTTGAAAACCTTACTACTACTGCTACCTGGGTCTCATGAATTCAGGTGGGAAAAATTAATCACAAGTTCAGTAATCATAATTCAGGGAAGATATGCTGACTTACATGCAATAAAGTGAATATTCTGAGAATATATTAGACTAAAATGGAAAAAGCTACAAAATCGTTCGCTCCCATAAAACCACCAGAAGCATGGTCTCTCATACAAGCTCACAGCCCTACAGCTGGCTGTCTGCTTCATGTTCCTCTCACTCATTAAAGGCCGGACTAGTGTTAGCTGCACAAATTAAGTGTGTAGCTTCAGATTTCACAGAGCTCTGTGTAAGAGCATTAGGGCTGGAGAATCACCTGAGCCCTCTTTATGGAGGTAAGAAAAAGCAGGTGATCTGCCCATAGCCACCCATGCTGTGTGGTAGGTGACAGATCGACAATGGACTCTTATGTCTTGTCACCAACTGTCACCAACTCAATGCACAGCTCTGGACAGCAGAGTCCTCTCTGTACTTGATCGTGTTAATGTATAAAATGGAAGAACTAACCAGGTAACCTCTAAAGCATGTTTTAATCTTAACAAGCAAAATTACCTGATATGTCTGTCCTCACGTGGAAAAGAAATTGTAAACCAAATGCATAAAGCATTGTTTAATCTTTAATCTTTGGTATGTGAAACTAGCAACATCCACTATGATCATGCCAGAAGATACAAAGAGTAAACAATCTGAGTTCACACTAACTTTGTTACAGCAAATACATGTTAAAAAAAAAAGCTGAGAATCAGTCAAAATCGTGTTGGGTGGATATGATCAAAAAACACTTGTATGCATGCATCAACTTCTCAAGAATTAATAAAGTAATTATGACACTAAAGTTTTTAAAAAATGTATTTCTAGTAAAGAAGCAAAAATCCACTTAAGATTAAAGAGCCATCAGGCTGAACTAGTGGTGTGGTTCAGGGGCTGACTACCCGTCCGCTTGCACAACTCTCTTCCAATACTGAGGATATATTTAATGGTTGGCATTATATCATAAGTATCTTCAATAAAAAACTGGGCCTATGGTAAATGCATGCTGCAATTTTAGATGTTACATGGTCCAGCTGACATGTAACTCACTACAGGTTCCATACCTAGTCTCCAACAGACAAAAGCATATACTTCCTCAAAAAACTAAAACAGTCCTTCAGATTTGTTGAAATAAGCTTTATATATTTTTAATTATTTAATAAAAAACTTTTTGTCAAAAGTATACATGCCATATGAATGAAGTACTCAGTTTTACCTTTAATAACAGGCACCCCATCTCTATCTGATACAACAATTGCATGGAGCCCTTCAACGCTACAAGAAAACAAAGTTCAGTATTACAAAATCATTGCGATTTCTACAAATATGTACCTCAGACCCCTGATAATTCTCAAGTGTGTGTGTGTGTGTGTATGAGAAAGAGAGACAGAGAGAGAGACAGAGAGAGAAAACGACACAGTGTGCACGTGGAGGTAAGATGACAGCCCCAGGTCTCTTGTCCGCCACGGCATACGCCAGACTAGCTGGCCATGACCTTCCGGGGATTCTCCCATTGCACTACAGGAGCGCTGACTTCAGGCAAGTTCTGAGGACCCAGACTTGGGTCTTTACACTTGCACATTAAGTCTTTACCCACTGAACTGTATATTCTCATTAATTTTTTTTTAATCTGTGTGCCTACCCGTATATCTACCACACGCATGAAGGTTCCTTCCAAAGGCAGAAGAGAACATCAAATTCCCTGGAACTCGAGCTACAGGCAGTTGTGAGACACCAGTGAGGGTGTTGGGAACTGAACTGGTCTCCATCTTTTGCAAGAGCAGCAAGTGCTCTTAATTACTGAACCATCTCTCCAGCCCCTCAAAGTTATATTCTCAAGTGAAAAAGAAACTCGCTTTGCAAAATGTAATTGAAGCAACAAATTATGTAACACAATGTATAAGCAAGCCTTGCGTGTGTTGTGTATTGCCTACACACAAGCGTGTGCACGTGGGCATCATACCTGTGTCTGTAAGTACACAAATACCACTGTCAGCAGATGCTTCTAGCAGCAGAACTACATGATTGCCCGACAGGCAAAGGAAGCTTCTGCATCCTGAACTGTATGAACAGACTGTCTACTCAGAAGACATCAAATTCAAAAGCAGATGCTCAGGGCTGGAGAAACGCTGCAGCAGTTGAGAACACTGGTTACTGTTCCAGAGGACCCAGGTTCAATTCCCTGCACCCACACGGTAGCTCACAACAACTGTTTGGACCTCCTGTTCCAGGAGACCTGACACCCTCACACAGACATACATGGAGATAAAACACCAATGTTCATTAAATAGAAATAAATAAATTATTTTTAAAAAGACAGATGCTTACTATATTATTTAAAATGTTTAGAAAAATCTGAACCCCACAGGTTTTTCTAGTTGTTTCCACAGTAGCTAATGCAGGAAGAGAGGAGGTAAAAAAGCAGGGTATTCTTCTTACTGGATCACATGTCCACAGAGACACAAGCCTAAGGATGCACAACAGCTACGATCTTAAAGCACTCCTTTTTAGAAGTCCTTTTCAGAGGTCACAAACCGAGAAGTTCTTCCGTTTCTGCACACAACAGATCAGGAGTGATCTGAATAGATTTTACTAAATAATTGTTGGGCCATCAACAGACACATTCATAAGAAGTAAATTTTATTAATGGGCAAAAATCTAAAGCTTACTAAAACAACTACCATCCTTCTAAAAATTCCATTAGTATTAAGGACAGAACACTGGGGCTGATGGTGTGACTGAGTGTTTGCAGAGCACACATAAAGCCCTGGACTCAGCCCCTAGCATTCCCTCCCACCCACCCACCCCCCACCCCCCAGCAATCCTCCTACAAAAGGTACCAACCAAACTGTTTTTCATATAATTACAAAACATTTGGCTGGGTTTTTTTGGGTTTTTTTGTTTGTTTGTTTGTTTTTGTTTTTTTTGAGACAGGGTTTCTCTGTATAGTTTTGGTGTCTGTCCTGGATCTCGCTCTGTTGTAGACCAGGCTGGCCTCTAATTCACAGATATCTGCCTGGCTCTGCCTCCCAAGTGCTGGGATTAAAGGCGTGCGCCATGGCCGCCTGGCTGTCACTGGCTGTTTTAAAACATGGAAAGCCTGAGATGTGTGTTTGTGTGTGTGTGTGTTGGGGGGGGGGGGGCAACTAGATTTTAAAATACAAACCCAAGAACAAGCTTTAACAGAGAATTAAAAACCGTATTTTATTGATACCTGGAACTGGTCTGACTTTGTTGAGAAGTATAGAAATAAAGCAGTTAAAACTATGAACTCATGAAACTGGAGAGATGGCTCAGTGGTTGAGAGGACTGGGTTTTAAAAAACTCAGGTTCAATTCCCGGCATTCACATGTCAGCTCACAACCACCTGTAACTCCAGTCCCAGGTGACCTGACATCTTCCCTGACCTCCACAGACCCCAGCCACGCATACGGTGTGTAGGCATATATACACATAAAACATCCACACACATAAATACAATTTAAAAAGTAAACAAAACAACAAAAATGCATGAGCCCCACCAAACCCACGCTTCTAACAACAAATCCAAGTGTTCACAACCCTAATGTTCCCTTGTTCTTTCTGTTCTTTAAGGTGTAACAAGCCTGTTTTCAAGAAACGATCTGCAAATGTGAATCAAAGTGGACTCAGTCCTTCTGCAAAGGGCGAAATGAATCCCTCCCTGCCACTGTGCTGTGGCAGGTACTCTTGTGCCCCTCTGGAGGTGCTGCAGATTGAACCCGCAGCCTTCTGAGTTCGAGACAAATATTCTATCACTGAGACACATTCCCAGCCCTTTCCGATATTCTTAAATTGTATAAATCTCTTGTAAGAGCCTTACCATATAGTGATTTCTGTTTAGTTAAAAGGTAAATAGTCAGAATTCAAAAAGAATACATTTACTTCTAGCCATGAAAGCTGCTCAGCTAGGAAGCTGG
>CABHPQ010167470.1:0-27620 GCA_902168405.1 Peromyscus aztecus
GTGTTTGACCACAGGTGTATCCCATGAGTGACGTAATTCTTTCTGGGGATCTTCCGAACATTAACTACTCTGCTTTTGGGTGTCTCGTCCTCCTCTGCTTATAGCTGAACACATGCTAAAACAACCTTACCAAGAGAGGAGCTGCTTATTTGTCCCACCTGCAAATGTGGGGATCTAGAAATAAATTTTTAAAAGCTCTTCATATTTGCTTTTAATTAGCATCTTTATTTTACCCAATATATTTAATTTTACCTGATATTTTTATCTGCCAAATTTGCATTATGACTCAATAAGGGATACATCAAAGGCTCAAGGGATACCTCAAAGGCTCATCCAAAAACATTTCTGTCATAGATATAAAGGGTGAAGATTTGAGGGGTCTCTGAATCAGTCCCCTAGGGTTGTCCTGATAGGGCACCACAAACTAGGTTATCTAAATCATGGAAAGGTATTGTTTCCCCATCCTGCAGGTTTTGAGGCTGAGGTCAGGGCATTAGGTGCTCTTTTGAGGGCTGTGAAGTAGGACTCTTCCCTAGTTCTCCTGTTGTTTTCCTGGCAATGGTTGTATCATTAACTTGAAGACAGATCTGCTTTCTCTACTCGCAGTGTTCCCCTTCTGTGCATTTCTGACTCTAGGTCCAAATTTCCCTTTGTATAAGTTACCAATCATGTTAGAGCAGGGCCCAACTTAATGATCTTATTTGAGCCTGTGTGTATTTTGTAAAGACCCTTCTCCGAATCAAAACCCACACAGAGGACTCCAGCATATCTGCTGTGAAGGTCACAATTCAGTCCATGAAACTCTCAGCCTTGTGTCCAGCAAGTATACTATCATTTGTTCTAAAAGGACAAAGTTAAATTGATTAGCTCCTGTTTCTTGAAAGAAAAAAATAACCTACCTTGTTACTATAATCTTAATTATAATTAATATATTAATCACAGCCACTTGCAGTTTTATTTCTTTGCATCCTACAAACAATGTTCTATTAACTCAAGGAACTGGGATGGTGCTGCTTGGAAGATAAAAGAGATTCAAAGAGGGAAGCATCACAAGAAATGCAAGGGGTTCCATGCACTTGCAGAGAGGACAGCTGGTGAGCATGGTTTGATCAGGTGAGAGAGTGGCTGGAGCCTTTCTCCAAGCTTCTTCTGCAAAGCTAAATGGACCTGGCAGTTAAGCCCACAGTTTGAGTGTGAAGTTCCCACATAACTGGGTCACCATCTGGAGGGCCTGTTGGCAGTCACTCCAGGGAATTTCTCAGCCTTTGCTGCTAGACAATAAGAACTGCCATGCCTGTGCTCTTGCTGCCCATCAGGCACTATATGGGGCACTATCTTCCACTGCTATGTCTTGTGATCCTTCCAAGACTTGTGAGGGGGTAGTCAAGAGAATGAGGTCCAAGTGGCCAACAGACATTGAGTGCTAGTCATTGGATGGAACTCAAGGTTCTAATCTTTAGCCCTGGTGGAGCCAAGGCCCGCTCCTCACCCTCTTCTGAGTCTCCTGAGGATCAATCTGCACAGCAGAAATGCATCACTAGGTAGTAGTCAATCAGCACACTCAAGCAGAGACTGTGCCACACATGTTACTGCTGAGTATGTGCCTTCAGTCCTGAGGTGGGCTCCAGAGATGGACTGGGCAGCACACTCCTAGGAAGACACATCTAGTCCCATTCCCCTCCCACTACCTCTACCCCAATACACTCAGTGTCAGACCCAAAGTTTGCTGCAGTATGCCCCTAAGACCAACCTTGCAGAAGACTACTGTTGTGTGACTAGACTTCCATCAGCTGCCAGATCTCTTGTTCCCCACCCACTCTGCCTCTCTTTTTCCCCTCCTGCATACAAGGCAACCGGACTTCACTGCACCCACCGTGCTTTGCAGTAGAAGGATCATTGGCATACAGTGCAGTTTAGGGACTAAGATTTGTTAGTTAACTTACGCTTTCTCTGACTGGCTTGGTGCACTTGGGGATTAAACTTTCAGGAGTTTGAAAAGGCCTTGGGGAAATGAGAGTGAATAACAGCATTTGCTGGGTGTATGTGTGTGTACACACGTGTGTGCAGGGTTGTATGTGCATCTGTGTGTGGTGTGGGGGAAGGTTGTGTGTGAATGTGTATACATATATGTGATGTGTGTGTAATTTTATATATGTGTGTGTGTGTGGTGTGTATGATGTGTATGGTGTGTATGAGTGTATGGTGTGTGTAGATTAAGTATGTGTTTATGTGTGCACCGTGAGTTTATGTGTGTATGTGTATGTGAATTTATGTGTGTGTGTGTGTGTGTGTGTGTGTAGTATGTAGTGTGTGTATGTGTGTTGGGCATGTCCTGTGGATGTGAATGTATGTTTGTGTGGTGTGTGTGTATGTGTATATGTGGATGTTGTATAATGTAAGTATATATGTGTGTGATATGTGTGTATGTCTGTGGTAGGTAGGTGTGTGTGTGTGTGTGTGTGTGTGTGTGTGTGTGTGTGTACCTTTAAAGTGTTAGAATGTAGACTTTGGTTGATAGAGATAAAAGGTTTTGTGTTATTGTCTAGATTAGGCTACTCAGTGAGACTATTGTGACAGCCTATCTGAAAACCAGGAATGTCATTCCAAAGGCAAAAATAAACAACTCCGCCTACTTCTCTCCCACACCTGGCCACACAATCCTTGTTTTACAGGAAAATGAGGAATGTTAAGAAACTATAAGTTTTCTGTGACATACCTGAAACTTTGGATATCAGTGTGTTATGTTTAGCTTTAGAATGTCGCTCTGAGGCTCACATGTTTGAACACCTGCCTTTCAGGTTGTGGGGACCTGCAGGAGGAGGGGATCATTGAAGGTGGGCCTGTGAGGTATAGCCCAAACTTGTTCCCCATCCTTTTCACTCTGCTTCCTGCCTGCTGCAGAGGTGTGAGGAGACCAGGCTTCACACTGCTGCTGACCTGAACTCCGCCATGACAGACTGAGGCCCCTGAAATGTGAGCCAGAGGAAATCCTTCCTTCTGTAAATTTCTGCTGAGTGTTCTGTCACAGCCAGAAGGAAACTAGCACAGTGTGAGCGAGGGCTCGATAAGGAAACTCTGTGCTCTGTTTGTCACTCACTTGGGTCTGTGAAGAAGCTGAAGCGGACTGGTTCCCCGTGGTTAGAATGCAACTGACATGACTTATGTCCTGCTTAATAGACATTCCCCCTCCTCTGAAACAAAGAAATGTTCAGGGGAGAAGCGTGGTGCTATACTATGCCGTTTACAGGGCTAAAAGCGTTAAGGATGTGAACTGCAATGTACTGCCACAGGCATTTGAAAGACCCCAGCGTGTTGAGGAGAATTCAAGTCTTAATTCATAGGATTAGATGTTTTGACTCTCAGACTACTGCCATATAATACAGTTGACAAAATACAGCCTGGCCATCACTCCTTTGCTTTCTTACCACCAAAAGATTTTTTTACACATAGATCAAGAAAGAAAACAATACCCCACAGGCAGAAACCCTTCATTATCCTTTTTAAATATTTTTTACTACACTGCAATCTTTTATTTAAATTTTTCCCATACATTATATTTTGATCATATTCTTTCCCTTCCCCTAGCTACTCCTTACCTCCTGCACAGCAACTTCATTCTCTCTCTCTCTCTCTCTCTCTCTCTCTCTCTCTCTCTCTCTCTCTCTCTCTCTCTCTCTCTCTCTAGCTAGAGTTTTCCTGCCTGGCCCACAATCAGGACAAATCTCTGTCACCCGCCAGTCCCACAGCTGCTCAGACCCAACCAAGTAAACACAGAGATTTATATTGCTTACAAACTGTATGGCCATGGCAGGCTTCTTGCTAACTATTCTTATATCTTAAATTAATCCATTTCTATAAATCTATAACTTGCCACGTGGCTCGTGGCTTACTGGCATCTTCACATGCTGCTTGTCATGGTGGTGGCTGGCAGTGACTCTCTCACTCAGCTTCCTGTTCTCTCAATTCTCCTCTCTGTTAGTCCCGCCTATACTTCCTGCCTGGCCACTAGCCAATCAGAGTTTTATTTATTGACCAATCAGAGCATTTGACATACAGACCATCCCACAGCATATCTCTCTCTCTCTCTCTCTCTCTCTCTCTCTCTCTCTCTCTCTCTCTCTCTCTGTAAGCAACACATTCATACACACACACACACACACACACACACACACACACACACACACACACCTCAAAGCAAACTAATCCCTTTCTCTCCTATTCAATTTCTTTTCTTCCTTCCGCCCACTAGTATGAGAACCAGGACTTTTAACCTGACCTCTTGTGCCTGCTTACCTGTCCTTGTTTACCTGAAGACGAACATAAAAATGTCAGATAAGGAATCAGGCTGCATGGACAGACATAGCCATGATAGTCACAAATTAAAGCAGTGATCTGGGACTCCCCCTCCACTGGGTCCTATAGATGTCTCCTCCTTTAGATTCTCAGGTGGGAGATTAGTGACATTTTCCCCTGTGGAGCTCTGCACTTCAGAGGTGACTTCCTTCCAACTGAGAATGGAAATGAGTCTGAAATGGTACTGACTATCCAGGGGCAGCCTCAGTTGTGAAACCTTTAACTGATGTAGGGGCTTGTTCCCAGCACCCCCAATCTCCTCTCAATCTGCCTCATGTCCTCTATGGGTTCCTTTATACATAGTAATCCCTTAACAGCAGAGACATCTTCTAAGTATCATTCAAGCCATATAATAAAAACTGCTGGACATATTATGTAGATAATGTCACTCTCTGTCCATGAGCTGGGTAGCTTGCCAAGGTAAACTTATGCTCTATCTTGCAGATGAAGACGTACAGGTTGTTACAGTGACATTATCTTTTAAATAATGTTAATTTTTTACTATATAATTTTCACACCTGGCACATGTATACAATATTTTGAAAATGTTTCTCACTCAGATATTAAAACTAAAAAATGTTCTATGTTTAGAAACAGTTTAACACTTTTGGTCATTGGAAAGTTTTACCCAAATTCCTACTTTCCTATACTAGAGGACCCACAGTTCTCAGAACAGTGCTGTGTGAATAAGGTATGCCTATACTGACCCATAAAAACTTGGATGAACAATGTGCTTTGTTCCATTAGCAAACCAGAACAAAATGCTATCCCAAAAGATGTTCTGGATTGAGAGTTGACACAAACTCAAGACTACTCAAGAACTAATTTGTGTATATATATATATTACTATATATATATATATTACTATATATATATATATCTATATATATATATATTACATAGGTAAACCTGCCAAGCCACTTAGCATCGAAGTCTCATTTTATCTCTAAGATATGCTGTAGCCTTCCCTGCCAACATAAGGACCCATAGAGGCTAGAGCTAAGAGTCCTTTTCACAGTAAAGTGCAATACAAAAATAAATTACTGTGACTTTTCTCAAGTTGCCTGGGGGTGGACACTGGAGCACATTTCTTGATTCATTGTTTTGCCTCAAGAAATCTGTTGGTTTACTGCACAAAGAGATTTGGTGTCTTTAAGAATTATGAGCAGTTTGGTAAATATAAAGTTCATCAAAAACACAGTTTCAGTACTTCAGGAGTGCCACCCCGTTTGGTTATAATGATGATTCACTAGTCCTTATGACAACAGGCCATTTGTAGAATGTTTTCTGTGGCAGTGAAAACCACACAAGCATGTGTGTGTGTGTGTGTGTGTGTGTGTGTGTGTGTGTGTGTGTGTGCGCACACACACACGGACACGGGCATAGACACGGACACACACGTACACATACACAAACATGGACATGGACACACACACACACACACACACACACACACACACACACACGGACACGGATGCATAGAAGCATGCATGAGCATTAAACAGGCCCACGCATGAGTCCTGAACCATATTTTCAATACCACAATGTTAAAGAGTAACTGAATGCCCTGGTTAGATTTTTGTCAACTTGACATAAGCTAGAGTTATCCAGGAAGAGGTTCCCCAGTTAAGAAAATGCCTCCAGCAGACTGTCTGTAGGGTAGTCTGGAGGCCATATTCTTGATTAATGATTGATATGTGTGGGTCAGCCTTCAGTGGGCTGTAATATCTTGGGGGCGGGTGGTCTTAGTTTATATAAAAAAGCAGGCTGAGTATACTATAGGGAATAAGCCAATAAGCAGCTTTTATCTAAGGGTATGCATCAGTTCCTGACTCCAGGTTCCTGCCTTAAGTTCCTGCCATGACTTCTTACGATGGATTGTAAGCTGTAACAGGAAGTAAACCCATTTCTCCCCAGGTTGCTTTTGGTCATTGTGTTTATAACAGCAATGGAGAGCAAACAAAGATGTAGAATGAGATGGACATTTTGGAATGCATGCTCCATCTCCATAAGAAACCCATAGCTCTCACTCCATCTGAATTTCTCCTTAGCTTTTCTTTACTGCATGTGTGTGCATTGTGTCTGGTGTGAAGCACATAACACACTCATCTACAAGCTGCAACAGAACTTTGATGTCTCCTTTGATGTGAACCTGAGATATGTCACTTTCCATTCCTCACTCAGTGTGAGTTAGATTTAGGGAGACTGTTCAGGATTGCCATTGACAGCATGTTTTGCAATCAGAGGTCCTGACTGCCTTGTGATCATAAGATATATGTGTGTATGTGTGTGTGTGTATATACATACATATATACATATATATGCATATATACATATATATGCATATATACATATATATACATATATACATATCACTATCTGTGTGTTTCCTCCTCTATCATATGTATATAGTAATCCCCCTGCCTCAGAGGGTTAAGTGAGATGATATATACTAAGATCCTGAAGCCTTAGTACATGGCAGCTGCTCATCAGACTGAGGATTCAGTTCTTGTCTACGCCATGTTCAGTCACAGAGTCATACAGAAGTCTATGGATCCCCTCCCAAGTTTTTTCCATAGCTGGCATTTTTCCAGCCTTCGTGTAGTACTGCCTCCACAGACATCCTCTATATTCTAAATTGGGGCGGGGACAGGACTTCCACATGATCCAAATCATTTTGTGCCATTAAAGCACTTATGCTATAAGTGATGGGTCATCAAATCTCATGCTCCAGAGACTAGGTGGATCATTAAAACGCTTCCATTCCTTCTGTTCATGGGTGCAGATGGTGCCATCCAGCATATAGTGGCCTTCCCACAATGATCAAGGATGGTTTAACGTAGTGTCCTGCCTTTGTAAAGCGAGTTCTGCATTAGAAAAGAGTGATCAAAAGTCAAAGTAAATAGGTTAGATTTTCGGCTCCTTCATTGACTTGGTGTTTAACCTTGGCTACATTTTGAAATTCCAGTGAAATGGAGACAGTAATACTATTTATCTGAAGTTGCTGTGACTTTTCAGCTGAACAATGAGATGATGTATGTCATTGAAAGCTTTGAGCCATGCCTGGCACATAGCTTTAATACCAATTTCATTATCAGTTGTTAACATTATTTATACATAAGTCTATTTGTCCTCTATTCAAAGCACAAAAAAATTCCAGTGTCTGCTATTTTTACATCAAAAGCAGATAATAACCCATTGTATTTTCTACACAAACTCCAGACTAACCCTCATTAAAGTCTGAGATACTGTCATACATTATGGAACAGCTCTGAGACACCAGCAGGTGAGTGGACATGAAATCCACACCACAAGGGAGGTATCATTCACTGTTTTAGTTATGCTTGTTTTTTGTGTATATAGAAGCATGTGTACATTCATATATGTGCAGGACCATGTGTGTGTATGGAAAGGTGGGTGCACATGTGCGTAGCTGCCCATAGAGGGCAGAGGACATACTCCAGATACCATCCACCTTTTTAGTAAATTTGTTTGTTTTAACAAAGGGTGCTTGTCTGGAATTCACCAATTAGTCTAGGCTGGCTGACCAGTGAGCCCCAGGGATCTAGCTGTCACCACCTCCCCAGTGCTGGGATTGCAAACATGTGTCAACCATGCTTGACTTTTATTGTGTGGGTTGGGATCAAACTCAGGTCCTCATGTTTGCTAGGCACCAACTGAGTCATCTCTGAAGCCTGATTTCATTTATTTATTAAATGACTAAATCATAGCTATAGACAGGCTGTGGGATTCTGAGCTGATTTTTCTTTTCTCCTTTTTTTTCTGGAATATTGCCACGGGGTGTAATTGCTTCTAGCCCCCTTTGCCTGACAGAGCAAGGAAATGCCTGTGTGGCTATCACATTTTATAGACAGGCATGCCTGGTGTCATCTATGTTGTTGAGATTTCCATCACTATGACAAAGTACCTGAGATAAACCATTTATTAGGAAAAGGTTGGCTCATGGCTTCAGAGACTGCAGTTGCTGTTCAGTTGGCTCACTGTTTTGGAGCCTGTCAGAACACCATGGCTGGTACAGAATGACAGAGGAGCTGTTTACATCATGGCAGACAGAAAGCAAACAAGAAAAGAAGGAACTGACATCCTAATACCCTCAGTGACCTAATTGCCTCCAACTAGGTCTCCTCCTCTTCCTCCTAAAATTCCTTCCACCTCCTAATAGCAACATCCTGAGGCCAAGGCTTCAACAGGCACATGGACCTTTGGGAGACACCCCAGATCCAAACTGTAGCACTGTGTGTCTGTCTATATGAGCTAGACAGAACTTCATAGTGATGCCTCTATTTTTAATCCCATAGCTGGGAGGGATTCTAGCCTTCTCTCCATGCCATGTTAACCTACTACTTCAGCAGAGACTTGACTCCTGGTGGTACCAGAACAACACTGTCCAAGTGGCAGCCCTGTCTCCTAGGGGAACAGTATTTTTAAAACTGGAGTACAGGCTTCTGTACACTCTCTCTCCTCTTTAAGTCTTACAGACACTATTGGCTTCTGGCCGCACCTTCCACCTTCCTCAGTGAACCGTTCTATCTATTTGTATTACAATTAGATCATTTTGTCAAATTTCACTTTCCATCCTGAGGTCTGCTGACCCTTCATCTGAATTTTTAAGTCTTGCATACATCATGGAGTAATGCTGGTACTGTAAGCTCCACAGAGGTCAACAGATACACAATGTCATGAGTCCCCCATTCCATTGGCATATGAAATAGTTTCAAAGTAACAAACCCTGCACTCCATTTATTGAGCTCCGCAGCTCTGCTCCCAGAGTTCTCATTGGGTTTCACCATGATTTTACTATTTCTTTAATTTTCAACAGTGTCATATAAATAGAACAATACAATAGATAGCCTTTTTCCAGGCCAGTTTGTGTCACAGAGCGATAGGCATTTCAATTTCCTCCATATATTTTCACAGTCTGTTAGCTCATTTCTTTTTATCACTGAATAATGATATCCCATGGTGTAGATACACCAGTTTGTTTATTCACTCACCTACCGAAGGCATCTTGCTTGCTTCAGTTCTGCAGATTATGAATGAATCTGCCATAAACATCCGTGCACAGGTTTTAGTGCGTGTATAAGTTTTTCCAAATCATCTGTGTAAATACCAAGAAGGGTGATTACCGCATCCAGTAGAAAGGCTGTGTTTGTGTTTCTAACAAACTGACATACTGGACTTAAAAGTGGTCCTGTCATTTGGGTCCTCACCACCAATGAATGAGAATTCCCTTTTTCTCCAACCTTTGTCATCAATGAGTATTGTCGCTATTTTCTTGAATTTTACACATTTTAATAGGCTTATACCACTATCTCATATTTTATTTTGCAAATTTCTTAGGACAAATCATCTTTTCATACAATTAGTTGTCATCTATATTGCATCTTTCAGTCCTTCCTTAATTTGTAACTGTGTTATTTATCTGTTTCATTATCAAATCATAAGTTATTTGTATATTTTGAATCCAAGTTTTGTATAGAATACAATTAATAAGTATTTTTCCAGTTTGTGACTGTTCTTCTCATTGTGTTAACAGTGTCTTTTACAAAGTAGAAACTTTTAAGTCTTATAAACTCCAACTTGTCAGTTTTATTATTTCATGAATCATGGTTTGGATGCTCTGTATGAAACTCATTACAAAAGCCACGATTG
Organism: Peromyscus aztecus; assembly: GCA_902168405.1. Taxonomy (NCBI): domain Eukaryota; kingdom Metazoa; phylum Chordata; class Mammalia; order Rodentia; family Cricetidae; genus Peromyscus; species Peromyscus aztecus. Next base: position 10,027 of record CABHPQ010167470.1, read on the forward strand.
CCGACATTTCCCCCCACATTTTTATGGAAGTGGTATACATTTTTTTTTTACTGTACACTTACTTCTACAATCTGGTCTGAGTTCATTTTTGGAAAAAACATAAAGTGTCTCCATTTTCTGATTGTTTATTTATGTATGCATTTTTACATGCAAATATCCAGTTGTCCCATCTGTTAACGAAAGGCTATCTTTTCTGCACTGAGCCACTTTTATGACTTTGTCAGACACCAGTTAACTATATTCATGCAAGTCTGCCTGGGTTTTCTATTCTGTCCCATTAATCTCTATTGGAGATTTCTTTAATACTATGTTCTCCATGTTATTGTAGCTTTGTAGAATGTCTTCAAAATGAGTGATATGAATCCTTCACCCTGGTTATGTAGTATTATGTTGACTATTCTTGAGCTTCTGACTTTCTGTTCAAATGTTAGGATCCATCTGTGGATATCTACTAAAAGGATAGTGAGGATTTTTATCTGATATTATTGAATATGGAGGGAGACCTGGCTGGTAAAGAAATTATTATCTGCACACTGCTGAGTATTCCATTGCATAGACATCAAACATCTACAAAATTATTTAGATCTCTATTGATCTCTTTTATCTGAGCTTGATAATTATCTGCATATAGTTCTTATATTTCATTAGATTTACACCTAAATATTCCATGCTTTGGGTTTTATGGCAAACACTGTTCTCTTTCTTATTTTCAATTCGAGTTGTTAAATCAAGACATTTAGGAGACCTGGGTAACTTTTGTATATTAACATAGTATTCTGAAAACTTGTTATGAATGTTTATTGGTACCACATTTTTTGTTTATTGGTTTTGATTTATTTTTGTCAGTACTGTGGTATTTTGTCAATACACAGCCAATAATATCATCTAGGGATAAGGAAAGTGTGATTTTTTGTTTATAAGTCATATACATAATATATATTTATCTTATATTTTATTATTAAATTACTTATGATTAATTATATATATGTATTTCCTTGAACTAGGTAGAACTTTTGGTGTAATGAGAAGTATAAGTGAGTACAATGGACATTCCTGCCTCAATCCTGCCTTTTGGAAGAAAGTCCCCACATGGTATGATAATATGATATCCCTTCTTCAGTCAGCTGATGTACTATTGATTTCCAGATAACTGATCTAGGCTTCCACCTTCTATGCTTGGGATAAATTCACCTTGTCACCATGTTTAACTTCCTTTTATACATCACTAAAATTAACTTAACATTATACTGAAGAATTTTCCTATTATATTCCTGAATGAAATTAGTGTGGAGATTCTTTTCATGCAATGTTTTGATCCATTTTGGCATTTGGATGGTGCTAACCTCATGGAATAAATTACAGGTTGTTCTTTTTTTCCCCTTAGTTTCAGTTGATGGCAAAGATTATTGAAAATGTTTTGCTAAGAGCTTGAAAGAATTATCAGTGCTTCACTTCTGCAGCATTTCTGCTTCTTTCTCTTTGGGGGAAGTTATTAGTTATTGATTCAATTTCCTTAGTGGGTACAGACAAAGATTATTTTTCTTTATGTGAAGCTTAGTAGATTTGTATCTTTAAAGTAAATTGATAATTTCACCCACATTACCAAATTTGTGCAAATACAGTGGTCAATATTCCTTGTCTATCCTTATAATGCCCCATATATCAAGAGTGATTATTTTTCATCTTTCTTTACATGTATTGTGACTTTGTGTCTGGGTAGACTGCCATTTTTATTCATATTTTGAAAGAAACAACTTTAAGTTTAATTGATTTTTTGTATTGATTTCTGCTTTTAATTTCACTGATTTTACTTTAATTGTCGTATCTTTGTTTTACATACTTACACTTAAACAACCTCAGTTTCAAGGGGATTTGGTGTCTCCTTTTACAAAGCTTTAGACATCACTTTCTTTGCCTTCTACACATTTTGATATACTACATTCTTGCTTTCATTTAGCTCCAAATATTTTTAAATTGATTTGGTTCTTCTTTGAGTGGATAAAATCTGGAACTGTTTTTTGATTTATAAATACTTATAGATCTTCCAATTGTCTTCTTGCTATGAATTTCTAGTTTAATTCCATCGTAGTTCAAGCATTTCCCTTGTCTGATTTCTACTCTTTTAAATTTATGAATGTGTGTTTTATAACCTCGACCCGAATATGATCTTTCTAGGTTAATATCCCTGTGTGTGTATGTGTGAGAAGAGGGGGCAGTCAGTTGTTCTGTGGACAGTGTTAGAAATGCCAATTAGATCAATTTGATTGATAGTGTGGTGCATGTCCCATACATTTTTCCTGTTTTTCTGCTCCTTTCATCTCTTAACTAATAAAAGTGTGAAAGTCTTCAGCTATGAGAGCACATTTGTCTATTGTCTATTTCTTTCTCAGTTCTATTTTCTTGCATCATAAATTTAATGCTGCTTTTATAAAAGGAGCATACACTTTAAAGTTTGGGTTTCTATTTTTTTTTAACAATTGACCTTTTGTTATTATGTAATGCATAGAATTTCCCTGGTTATGGTATCTTCTTTTCTGAAATTACCATAATTCTTTCATATTTCCTTTGATTTGTACAGCTGTTGTACGTTTTTCATTTTCTTTCACTTATAACCTTTCTGTTTATAATTAAGTTGTTATATTTAGACAATGCAGAAGTAGATTTCTTTTTCAATCACAATATCATAACAGTATATGCCTTTTGGGGTTATACTTTTATCACTGACAAATAACATAAAATCTACTGTGTTTGCAACTGTCTTCAACCTTCCCTCCTCTGAAATATACCTCATTTTAATAAGTTTATATTTCATTTAGTGTTTGGATACATGAACACACACATACACACAATCTAAGTCAATTATAACTACAATAGGAAACTCGACATAGATGCAGGTTACTCAGACTGTTCACTCCTACAGAAGCAATCATTACCCAGTAATGTTCACTTGCTATTTCTTCCAATAGTCATGCCTTAATAAGTTATTAAGAAATGTAAACTATATTATTTTCATTTGTTTTTCTCTAATAAATCTGCCTTTTTATTGTCTTATTTTTAGTTTCCCTTTTCTCTGAGGAAGAACCTTTTTAAAAGAGTTCTTTAAAGGGAATTATGTCAGTAATGAATGTCCTTAGTTTTTGTTTATTTTGAAAGTCTTTAGTTCTTCATGAAATTTGAGTAATTATTTCACTATTTGGGAAGCCTACTGCTTCCTTGTTCCTCTATAGATAAACAGTGTCCCAAGCCCTTGCCTTCACCATCAAATGATGTCTTTACATTATTTAAATATGATAGTGCTAGTTTTTTGTTTGTGTGTTTGTTTTCTGTCCATCCTGCTGGCTGTTTGCCAAGCTTCCTGGGCTTTGTGGTGTGATGTCGGTTTTCCAAATTACATTTGGAAAAGCTCCAACATTATTCCTTTAGACTTTTTTGTTCTCCATCACACTTTTTTTGTCCTTGATTTTTTTGGCATTCTAGGGTAAGTGTTCATTGACACCTGACAAATTTTCTCACAGGTTTTTATGTTGTCTCATGGCTTCCATATTTCTGTCTCTTTACACTTCATTTGGGGACATTCTATTGAGCACCTCTTCAAGGTCACCATCCATTCCTCAACTCTGTCCAGTCTATTGATGGGACATCAAAGACATTCTTTTAGATAAAAGTGAAATTTTTTGAGACAGTGTTTCACCTGGGTAATCTGGTTGGCATTGAATTTGTTCCATGGCTAAGACTGTCTTTGGACTTTCAATTCTACTGCCTCCATCTTCCAAATCAAAAGACTGCAGACATGCTAGCACATACCCAGTAACAGCGGATATTTTCCAGCCACTTCATGTTGACTCTTTCCTAGTGTTCCATCACTCTGCTTACACTGCCCATGTCTGCTTGAATGTCACCTGCTTTTTTGATTAGAGTCTGGACATATGAGTCAAACTTACTTAAAGCTTCCAATCCGATTCTTCCAACTCTGTGGTCATATCTGATTCTAATTATGAGGCTTGCTTTATCTGTTGCATTATTTCTCCTTGTCTTTATTTGGCCAGGTCTTATAAATTTGTCGGTATTGAAAGCTGGAAGGTTGTATGGGATATGGGAAATTGATGTAAAAAGGCTTTTGGAGTAAGCATTTCTATTTATAAGGCTAGGAGTTGACTGTGTCTAATATTTCCTGCAGTCATATGGGCCAGAAGCTCCAGTCTTCTGTTCTCCTGGTTTTTATTTTTCCTTATAAACTTTGACTTCCCAAGAATGCCTTCTCAGGGACTCAGTGTAAGGAATTCACTAAAAGATTCATTTCAGTTTAAAGATCTTGATATAATTTTCAGTTCCTCCCCCCCCATCAGTTTCTAGAGACCTGTGTAAAGAAAGATGAGCTGATGCGTCTACATAAATAGAAGCAACTCAACAGAGCAGACCACCCAGTGCTGAAAATTAGTCCTTGTCTCCTTCTCTCAATATTAGACTTCTGGAAAAATGAGATTCGACTCTGATAACTGATATTATCACTCTTAGAACTTTATTAAAAAAAAAAACCCTGCTACTCTGGGGAGGGAGTGTAGCTCAGTGTAGAGCACTTGCCTACCTATCAAAAGCCAAAGTTTGATCCCTAGTACTTACACACTTGCACACACACACACACACACACACACACACACACACACACACTTCTCTGCTGAGTGGAAAAAGGAGAACACAGAGCTATGCAACTGCAGGCTTGTTTTAAACTTTACCAGGCAATGAATAGTAGGAGTTTTTAAAACCTATACCTTTTTTTAGGTAGTATGTGTCCAATTTAACCCTTGCTTGATGATATACCGGATGTGAGCAAAACTGATCTAGGCTCAGAGTCCTCCATTCGTGAACTCATTCGACCAGTGGCTTTTAGTTGCCTAACATTCTGTGAGATGATTTCTCTAACTCATTCTGTAACATTGTACAAATCATGTTTTTAAGGTTTAGCACAATAAAGACAATTACATTTTTCCATAGTCCTTACAGGGAGGCTCAGGTGAGGTAGTGACATTTGTTATACTCTGAAACACACAGAATCACATAGAGTCTTGGTTATAGAACATTTACATACTCTGTGTTTATATATAAAAGAGAATATTTGAGTTATTTTCAGAAGCTTGGCAGGGATTATAATTTTCCATTAATTTTACTTAGTTTCTTCTTTTCATAGTATCATCTTCAAAGCTCTCTTATATTATCTTTCCTCATGGGAAAAGCTCTATTCCTTATCTCTGCCTTGTGATCCATCCTGCCTGAATTCTTGCTCCAATTTTAGCAAAGTAGAAAATTTCTCACTAGCATTAGCATTTTAGGTGGACAAAACAGTCTCTTAGTTTGTGATACAGAGAAAGAAGGTGACAGGATGTGTCTGAATGAGTCATTGGTAGAGCTTAGAGGAAGCGATGCCAACCCTGGCATAGTCCCTTCCTACACAAAGCTCAGATCTGTAATTCATAACAAAACAGCAATTGCAGGCATTAGATGCAGTTCCCACTCATGAGGGCCATTCACAGAGACCATTGAGCTGTCCTTCTTGTCCTCAGCTTGCTCTGATTTTTCTACATCTACTTCCTTCCATGGCAAATTCTCTCCAGCCAGAATTCTAAGCCTAATTTCCACCCATTATGCTTACTAGAGCAGGATTCTGTGCTGTCCACAGTAGATAAAAACCCTAGACTGTTTCTCTGCATTATACTCAATGGCTGACTAAGAAATAAATTGAGTTCTAAGCACAGCAAATGAATAGCTGCAAGGTGCATTGGTTTATCGTAAAGTACCAACTCTCTCCCCTCCACCATCCAGTCATTATGCACAGCCAGTTTCTTCCTGGGAAGCCCGGATGGAGCATTGCACAGAGGATGTAGACTTTAAGGAATAGCATTGGTATGACCTCCTGGAGCCTGTTCACACACCCTGCTGTCTTTTCATTACAGCTTCCCCATCGCACTAAAACCCCAGAGTGGCATGCCTCTAAATTTCATTAATAATTAAGAATGCCAAACTCAGGGTGCCAGAAAGACAGAAAATGGGAGAAGAAATATGGAAATACTGGCCTCTCTTGGAAAGTTATTTAAGTTTTATCCAAGAAAAAAAAATCAGAACTCTCTTGTTATATAACACAAAGTTGATGATGATGAGTTATGGGAAGTGTTAAATATGGAGCTGAACAAAGAACTAAGCATGGGAACAGATGGCCCTTGCTCTCATGAAGTAAATAGGAGCTCACAAATACCCTTTCCCCTTGAGCTCGTCCATCCTTCATGTTACCCACTGAAGCTTCTAGAGAAGAAGATTAAAAGTTCCTTCTTCTGAACCTTATTTATGTCGTGGTTAGAAAAGTCCCTCCCTGCTGAGCCAAATCTTGATATAGTAACAAATCGGGGACTCATCTGAGGGAACACTAATGACATTTGGTTATGTCAGAGAACTCTACATCATTTGTGGGAAAAGTACCAACCCAGAAGTTCATTAGTAAAATGAGAATTGGTGATAACAACATAAGTAATTATTTAGTATTTTTTTTAAAAAAAATAGGACATTTCAAAAAGAAAAAAGAATGTGTAACGTCTCAAAGATGACTTATCTAATATTATACCTTTCAAGGAGTAAGGCTAAACAAAATAGAAGTTTGGGCTACTAAAAAAGGTGTATTGGGCTGGGCATGGTGAGGTCACTAGGGAGGCAAAGATAGGCAGATCTCTGTAGGTTCAAGGAAAGCCTGGTCTACATAGAAAAAGATGTTCCAGACCAAACAGAGATATAATGGACTTTGACTCATTCCTGAAAACATACATACAAATAAAATTATATGGATTCAACAGGTTATATTTAGGAACATATGTGTATGTACAAATGCATATAGGCACACAGCAACAATTAGTGAAAAAAAAAAAGAAGCCATGAATTTGAAGTAGAGAGGGGGGTATTATAAGAGGGTTTGGAGGACAGAAAGGGGAGAAATACTGCAATTAAAGTATAATCTCAAAAATAAACTACATACACATACACACACACACACACACACACACACACACACACACACATACAATTTATTAGAACTGGAATGAAGAGTACTTACCATGGACAAGGTCCTGGATTAGATACCCAAGTTGTTGTTCTTTTGTTTTGTTTTGTTTTGTTTTGTTTGTATTAAAAATTCAAAATCCCTCCAGAGGTCAGAACAGCTTCCTCAAATCCAAGTAAGCCACACCACCCACCCCTCCCTGCCAGCCCAACATAATTCCAAATGGCCCTCCTCTCCTTGTCAATATAACCAGGACCACACCTCCAACAAAAGCCTCCTACCCCAACAGAGGCCAGGCCAGGTTCCTAAAAATCAGGTAAGCTACCACCCACCCCACCCCCTGCCCTGCCTGTGCTTACCCAGCATAACTCCAACCATCTCTCCTCTCCTCTTCACCATATCTCGTTCCACACCTTTGGCAGAAGCCTCCTACCTCATCAGAGACCAGGACAGCTTCCTGAGCCCTAGATAAGACCACCCCTCCATCCTGCCCATACCTGCCCACATAACCCCAACTGCCCCTATTATACTTATCACCATATCTTGGCCACACATTTCTGGAAGAAACTTCCTACTCCCCTATAGGCCACACCAGCCTCCTGAGCCCCAGAAACCAGATCAGTCCTCTGAAAACCAAGAAAAAGAATTATATCCCACCAGAAGCCAGGCCAGCATCCTGAAGCCCAGAGGACCCCTGGCCAGATCAGAGACCACACACTACATAGTCCGAACTCCAGCTCCCAACTTGGATAGCAATAGCCATTGAACCAGAGGCCATTCAGACCATCAAAAGTCCAGCCCCCAACATGGGTGGAGACCTTCTACTCCAGTGACCACAGGCCACTCCAGCCAGAAGACTAGAGAGGAAACAGAAACCAAGGAGCAAAACGCCCATCCAACAAAGACAAACCCAGAAACTAGCACACAGACATCTAATGGCTCCAAATCCAGATGCCTAAACAACCAGGGCAAATGTCACAGTTCAGCCATCCTACTACAGCAAGCCCTGAATAGTCCAACACAGGTGAAGCACAAGAAAATGACCTTAAAACCAATTTTATGAAGATGATAGAGGTCCATAAAGAGGAAATGAATAAATCCCTTAAGGAAATAGAGAAAAAGACAATCCATTAAAGAATGTCAAGAAAGCCAAGAAAAAAAAAGTTAACAGAAACCAAGAGAACTGTTCAAGACCTGAAAATGGAAATAGAAGCAATAATACCCAGCAAAATTATCATGATATTCTATGATGAAGTCAAACTTAAACAATATTATCCACAAACCCAGCACTATAGAAGGTATTAGAAGGAGAACTCCAACCCAGGGAAGTTAACTACACCCATGAAAACACAGGTAATAAATAATCTCACACAAGCACAACCCAAAGAGGGAAAACAAACAAACACATCCCCCTACACACATACACACACACACACACACACACACACACAACCAAGAACACCAACTACAACAACATAAGATGAATATACAATCATTGGCCATTGAGATCTCTCAATATCAATTAGGACTCAATTCCCCAATGGACTAACAAAATGGATGCAAAAACAAGATCTATTTTTCTGCTGCATACAAGAAACACACCTCAACATCAAAGATAGATATTAAATGAGAGTTAAAAGTTAGAAAAAGATTTCCAATCAAATGGACCTAACAAACAAGTGGGGGTAGCTATGTATCTAACAAAATAGACCTGTAACACAAATTTCTAAACTGTCTTGTTAAATAAAAAAACACAGAGAAGTATTGGAGTAAATTCTGAAAGATCAGAGAAGCAGAACAAGCCACAGCTAACCTCACCTCGCCAACTTCTCAGCCAATCCTGTTTCCTCAAACTGGAAACCTCTGAGTCCTCATCCAAATGGATCTCAGTTGAACTGCTGCTAAAAGCTTAAAAGCCTAAAAGCCTAAAAAGCCTCTAGTTCCTGGTCCTCATGCCTTACATACCTTTCTGCTTCCTGCCATCACTTCTTGGGATTAAAGGCTTGTGTCTTTTCCAAGCAAGACATGAGATCTCAAGTGCTGGGATTAATGGTGTGTACCACCTTGCCTGGCTGTTTCCAGTGTGGCCTTGAACTCACAGAGATCTGGACAGATCTTTGCCTCCAGAATGCTAGGATTAAAAGTGTGTACTACTGCTGCCTAACTTTTTTGTTTAATATAGTGGCTATTCTGTTCTCTGACCCCCAGATAAGTTTACTGGGGTGTACAATTTATCAACCGCATAGACCTCAAACCAAAATTAACCAAAAGAGATGGGGAGGGTATTTCATACTCATTAAAGGAAAAATCTACCAAGATGACATCTAAATTCTCAACATCTCTTCCCCAAATGCAAGGTCACCCACATTTGTACAGGAAACATTACTAAAGCTAAAATCACACATTAACCCTCACACATTTGATAGTGGGAGACTTGAATACCCTATTCTCTTCAATGAACAGACCACCCAGAAATAAACTAAACAGAGAAATATTAGAGTTAATAGACATTATGAACCAAATGAACCTTACAGATACCTATAGAACATTTCACCCAAACCCAAAAGAATATACCTTCTTCTCAGCACCTCATAGAACATTCTCCAAAACTGAGAACATACTTGGTCACAAAGCAAGTCACAAAGCAAGTCTCAATAGATACACCCTGTATCCTATCAGACCACCATGGATTAAAGGTGGATTTCGACAACTACAGAAACAACAGAAGGCCTAAAAACTCATGAAATCTGAAAAGCTCTATACTGAATGATTAATGGATCAAGGCAGAGATAAAGAAGGAAATTAAAGACTTCCCAGAATTCACTGAAAATGAATGTACAACATACCCAAACTTATGGGACAAGACAAAAGCTGTGCTAAGAGGAAAGTTCATAGAACTAAATGCCTAAATGAAGAATTTGGAAGAATCTCATACCAGCAACAGCACACCTGAAAGTACTAGAACAAAAAGCAAACACACCCAAGAGGAGTAGATCGCAGGAAATAATCAAACTGAAGGTTGAAATCAATAAAACAGAAACAAAGAGAAATAATACAATGAATCTATGAAACAAAGAGTTGGTTATTTGAGAAAATCAGCAAGATAGACAAACCCTTATCCAAACTATCTAAAAGGCTGTGAGAATATAAAAATTAACAAAATCAGAAATGAAAAGGGGGAATGTAACAGCAGATATCAAGAAAATCCAAAAATATCATTAGGTCATACTTCAAAAGCCTCTAATCCTCAAAATTGGAAAATCTAAAATAAATGGACAAATTTCTTGATAGTTACTACTTACCAAAGTGAAATCAAGATCAGATAAACAATTTAAATAGAACTATAACTCCTAAGGAAATATAAGCCATCATTAAAAGTCTGCTAACCAAAAAAAGCCCAGAGCAGAAGGTTTTAACACAGAATTCTACCAGACTTTCAAAGAAGAATGAATACCAACACTGTTCAAAATATTCCACAAAATAGAAATGGAACATTGTCAAATTCATTTTATGAGACCATGGTCACCTTGATTTCCAAACCACACAAAGACTTAACAAAGAGAAAATTACAAACCAATATCTCTAATAAATATTGATGCAAAAATACTCAATAAAATCTCAAAAAACTTTTCCTTTTTGAAAAGGAAGCCAAAACTACAATGGAAAAAAGAAAGCATCTTCAACACATGGTGCTGGCATAACTGGATGTCAACACATAGAAAATTGCAAATAGATCCATATCCTACCACCATGCACAAAACTCAAATCTAAGTGGATCAAAGACCTCAACATAAATCCAGCTACACTGAACCTGATAGAGGAGAAAGTGGGAAGTAGCCTAGAAAGCACTGGCACAGAAGACCACTTCCTAAATATAACATCAGTAGTGCAAACACTGAATGCAACAGTCAATAAATGGGACCTCCTGAAAATGAGAAGCTTCTGTAAGGCAAAGGACACAGCAAATAAGACAAAACAACAGCCTACAGAATGGGAAAAGATCTTCACCAACCCCACATCTGACAGAGGGCTAATCTCTAAAATACATAAAGAATTCAAGAAACTAGACAGCAAAATACCAAACAATCCAATTTTAAAAAATGGGCTACAGATCTAAACAGAGAATTGTCAACAGAAGAATCCCAAATGGCCAAAAGACATTAAAGGAATTGCTCAACATCCTTAGTCATCAGGGAAATGCAAATCAAAACCACTCTGAGATACCATCTTACACCTGTCATAATGGCTAAGATCAAAAACACTGATGACAGCTTATGTTGAAGAGAATGTGGAGCAAGGGGAACACTCCTCCACTGTTGGTGGGAGTGCAAACTTGTACAGCCACTTTGGAAATCAGTATAGCAGTTTCTCAGAAAATTGGGAATCAATCTACCTCAAGACCCAATGATACCACTCTTGAGCACATACCCAAGAGATGCTCAAGCATACCACAGGGACACTTGCTCAACTGTGTTCATAGCATCATTATTTATAATAGCCAGAACCTGGAAGCAACCTAGATTCCCCTCAACAAAGAATGGATAAAGAAAATGTGGTACATATACACAATGGAGTATTATTTAGCTGTAAAAAAAACAATGACATCATGACATTTGCAACAAATGAATGGAACTAGAAAATATCATCCTGAGTGAGGTAACCCAGACTCAGAAAGACAAACATGGTATGTACTAGATAATGAGACTACAACCCACAGCTCCAGAGAAGCAAGGAAACAAGGAAGACCCTGAGAAGGATGAGCAGATCACCTTGGGATGGGGAAACAGGATATCCTGATGAGTAAACTGGGGATGAGGGAGTAGCAATAGAGGGTTGGGGATAGAGGATGAGAACATGAGGGGATGGGATTGTCGAGCTGGGAGAGGGATGGAGTGGGAGTGCAATGAAAGAGACATTTTGATAGAGGGAGACATTATGGGGTAAGGGAGAAACTTGGTGCTAGAGAAATTCCCAGGAATCCACAAAGGATGACCCCAGAGTGGACTGCTAGCAACAGTAGTGAGGGTGCCTGAACTGGCCTACCCTGGTAATCAGATTGGTGAATACCCTAATTGTAATCATAGAGCCTTCATCCAGTAACTGATTTAAGTAGATGCAGAGATCTACAACTATGTACCAGGCTGAGCTCTGAGAGTTCAGTCAAAGAGAGGTAAGAGGGATTACATGAGTAAGGAGTGGGTGTCAGCATTATGATGGAGAAATCTACAGAGACAACTGAACCAAGCTCAGAAGAACTCACAAACTTTAGACCGACAGCTGTGGAACCTGCATGGAACTGGACTAGACCCTCTGCATACAGGAGACAGTTGTGTAGCTGGATCTGTTTGAGGGTCCCCTGGCAATGTGATCAGGATCTACCCCTGGTGCATGAGCTTGCTTTCTGGATCCTCAGACACCTTGCTCACTCCTGATAAAGTGGGGAGGGGCTTAGTGTTGCCTCAACTGAATGTACCAGGCTTAGCTGTTCCTCCCATGGGAGGATTTACCTTGTTGGAGGAGGGGAGGAGGGGTGAGGAGGAACGGGGGAAGAGGGAGGAGAGATCAGAGGGGTCTGTGGTTGTTATGTAAAATGAATAAAAAAATTTTTAAAAATGATCATCCACCACTATCAAGTGAGCTTTATCCCAGAGATGCAGGGATGGTTTAATATACAAAAATTTGTCAATTTATCCAAACAGAGATAAAAAATCATGTGATTACCTCATTCAATGCTGAAAAGCCTTTGGCAAATTCTAACACTGCTTCATGATAAAGGTCTTGGAGAGATCAAGGATACGAGGGGCATACCTAAACATAATAAAGGAAATATACAGCAAGCCCGTAACCAACATCAAATTAAATGGAGAGATACTCAAAGCAATGCCATTAAAATCAGGAACAAAAGGCTGTCAACTCTCTCCATGTCTATTCAATATAGTATTTGAAGTTCTAGTTAGAGAAATTAAACAACAAAAGGAGATCAGGGGATAAAAATTGGAAAGGAAGAAGTTAAGATATCTATATTTGCAGATGATATGATAGTAAACATAAGTGACCCCATAAATTCTACCATGGGACTCCTATAGCTGATAAACACTCTCAGTGAAGTGTCTGGATACAAGATTAACTAAAAAAAATCAGTAGTCCTCCTATATATACAATAAATGGGCTGAGAAAGAAATCAGGGAAACACTGTTTACAAATTGATGTAACTCTAACCAAGCAAGTGAAAGACCTGTGTGACAAGAAATTCAAGTCTTTGAAGAAAGAAATTGGAGAAGATTTTAGAAGATGAAAAAAATTTCTCAAGCTCACTGATCAGTAGAATTAACATAGTAAAACTGGCAATCTTACCAAAAGAAATCTACAGATTCAATGCAATCCAACTCAAATCCCAATGCAATTCTTTATAGACCTTGAAAGAACAATACTCAACTTCATATGGAAAAACAAAAGCCCAGGATATCTAAACAATCCTGTACAATAAAAGAACTTGGAGACCTATCACCATCCCTGATTTCAAGCTCTACCCTGAGCCTTAGTAATAAAAACCTCATGGTATTGTCATAAAAACAAGCAGGTTGATCAACAGAATCAAATCAAAGACCCAGGTATAAATCGACACCGATATAGACACCTAATTTTTTACAAAGAAATAAAAATTATACAATAGGAAAAAATAACTTCTTCAACAAATTGCGTTGGTATAACTAGATGTTGTCATATCACCCCATGCAAAACTGAAGTCCAAGTAGATCAAAGATCCCAACGTAAATCCAGATAGATTGAACCTGATAGAAGAGAAAGTGGGAAGTACCCTTGAAAGCATTGGCACAGGAGACAACTTCCTGAACAGAGCATTAAGAGCACAGACATTATGATCAACAATTAATCAATGAAACCTCATGAAACTGAAAATATTCTGTAAGACAAAGGACACAGTTAATAGGACAAAATGGCAGCCTACAGAATGGGAAAAGATCTTCACCAATCCCACATCTCACAGAGGGCTCATGTCCAATTTATATAATGAACTCAAGAAACTAGATATTAACAAACCAAATAATCCAATTTAAAAATGGGGTCCAGATCTAAACAGAAAATTCTCAATACAAGACTCTCAAAGGGCTGAGAAACACTTAAAGAAATGTTCAACATCCCTAGCCATGAGGGAAATGCAAATCAAAAGGACACTGAGATTCCATCTTACACCTGTCGGAATGGCTAAGGTCAAAAACACAAGTGAAAGCTCATTCTGGTAAGGGTGAGGAGCAAGGGGAACATTCCTGCATTGCTGGTGGGAGTGCAAACTTGTATAACCACTTTGGAAATTAATATGGTGGGTTCTCAGAAAACTGGTAATCAGTCTACCTCAAGAACCAGCTCTATCATTCTTGGGCATATCCCCAAAGGATGTTCCATCATACCACAAGGACGCTTACTCAACTATATGCATAGCAGCTTTATTCATAATAGCCAGAAGTTGAAAACAAGCTAAATGTCCCTAACAGACCAATGAGTAAAGAAAATGTACATTTACACAATAGAGTATTATACACCTATTAAAAACAATGGCATCATGAAATTTGCAGGCAAATGGATAGAACTAGATAAAAATCATCCTGAGAGAGGTAACCCAGACCCAGAAAGACAAACATGGTATGTACCCACTTATAAGTGGATATTAGCAGTAAAGTAAACAATAACCATGCTACAATCCACAAAACCAGAGAAGCTAAGTAACAAGGAGGGCTCAAGGGGAGACATTTGGATCTCCATGGGAAGGGGAAATGGAATAGATTTTGCTGGTGGCCTGGGGGTTGGTGGGGATGAGAACAGGAGCAATCAGGTCTCTGGTCAGATCAGTGGAGGAGGAGAGTACTTGAAGAGACACTGGAAAAGGGGGGCATTTCTTTCTGCAAAGGTAGAAACCTAGTGCAATCCAGGAATCTATTAGGGTGACACTAAGACTCCTAACAACAGGGCATAAGTAGCCTGAACTGGTCATCTCCTGTAACCAGGCAGGACTCTGGTGGAGAGATTTGGATACCAAACCAGCCTTCAACCTACAATTTATCCTGCCTGCAAGATGTGTCGGGGTATAGGTGGTGCAGAAATTGTGGGAGTCATCAACCAATGGGTCTCAGGACTGGTCCAACCTGAGACCCATGCCACAAGAGGGAGTCCACCCCTGACACTGCCTAGGGTGCTAGAACTCAGTGGTTGCGAGAAGGACTGGGAGGAGGAGATGAAGGGGAACCTGTGGTCAGGATGTAAAATAATAATAATAATAATAATAATAATAATAATAATAATAATAAAAATAATAATGAGAAATAAAAAACAATTTAAAAATCTCCAAATTTATCCATCTCAGTGATGCTCAGACTTTCTTTGTGAGATTGACAGAAATGAAGAATCTTTTCTAGATTTCTGAAATACAAACACTGAAATTAAACTAAAAATAAGGCTACTTCAGATTAGAATCTGGTTTACTTGATAATCAGACTAAAGTTTTCCAAAATACCATTTTCCTTCTTAAACATGCACACACACCCACATTGGATTATTTGTTATTTGGTGTAATATTTCACATTCAATCACAGATGCACACCTGCAAGTTTGGGTTGAACAGATATTGAATAGTTAACAACAAGAGTTGGAGTTATAACAGCATTAACAAAACTAATCATTTAGGGTTTTACATTTTTAGAAATGAAGGTTTAATACAAATTATATTAATTTTCACTATGAGAAATATAATTCCATCTGCATAGATGAGGAAAGGTACACACTGAGACCTTTAAAAGCATATGCAAATCCCATACATACTCAGTGGCTGACCATTCACTCAGGTTCCTGCTCCCTCTCCAGCCTGCCTTGGTCAAGCCTGATCTAGCTTACTTGAAATGCTCCCCCTGTAGGATATTTTTTTGCATTGTAATCAGTTGCTTGGCATGGATTTTGTTCACAGAAAGGTTAATGTGTTTCTAGGACCCATTCTTCTACATGAAAGTGTGATTCAGAGATCTTGAAAGGCAGCTTTGCTCTGACTAAGGGTCAATTATTCTGTGTATCTTTCATTTAGAAATGTATGTATTTGCCTTTGGAAGCACTCTCCACTGGGCAGAGCACCGGGAAAGAAGCACAGTGTGAGAGCCAAGGATTTAATTAAGGATGTTGGATTGGCCCGCAGGTAGAGGAAGCATCTATTCAAAGCAGCTCACCCCCTCAAACACAGAAGCTGGCCTCCAGCACCAGCTACTATTGAAACTACCCTTTCCCAGAAAATACCAATATCATCACTTCTCTGGGTGAATCTTCCTTCAACTGCAACTCACGAAATGCTAACACATGGCAAGAGAAAGAGAAGGAAGAGAGGAAAGCAGAGGACCTACATTTCTTTCTGGAGACACTAAACCAGTCACCCCAAGGGCCTTAGGAAGGATGTCTTCACGACTTGTGCTTCTGAGCTTTCACAGGGCGGAAACTATTGAGAAGAAATGTTTCTCTACGCCTGAACACTTAACAGTATGTGAATGGTACTAGTATTTGCTCTTTCCTAATGGAAAATATATCTTTATCTCCCAACCAATGAGATATAGCTAAGCATTCTCCATGGTAGCTCCCAAAGGCTTTGTAAGTTTTTCTCTCTCTTCCAGTTCTGATGCAGAAAAACATAAAACATGTTGCTTCCGTGGGACAATAAAGTCAAAGAGCCCCCCCTGGAAAGCCATAACTTCAACCTCTCCTTGATTCATCCATTCTTTGTCCTAATGTCTGTCCCCTGAGCACCTTCTGTATACCATTCTCCCTATGGTTGTTTTAAAACGCCAGTGCTGCAGATTCCTGCCTGAAATCCCGGCTCAATCCAAGCTCAGCAACTAGCACTAAAACAGGTGAGAGAACTTCACTGCGAGGGCTACCCTGGCCATGAAATTCACCATCTGTGAAATTTCAGCCTCGTCGCTGGAGGTGGGTGGTTTAAACCTAACAAGATAAGGCAAACTAGGCAGAGAGTGAGGCCAGACCTACTTGTGCACTTTAGGAATAATGAGACCCTGGGAAGAAGATGGGCCTGCTTGACAGTAGTAATAGGTGAAGTGAGATAAACAAAATCCTCTTGGGAAGGTGTGAAAGGCATGTCAGAGATCCAACAGCCAAGTGTCGGAGAGCAGGAAAATCTATTTTCCTTTCCAGCATCCTAGTTGTTGGTTCAAACCGCTGACTCTGTTTTCACTTAGCTATCCCTAGCTAAGCAACGCCCTGAAGGCTCAGGAGAGGATGTCGTGATTGGAAGTCTGACATTTGACAACTACTTCCAATGTGAGTGGGTTAAAGATCTATCTAAAATCCTCCCTCAGGGATCCTCTGCAGTGACAGAATGCACCACCCTTCCTTAGGGATTACCTCCTCTGTAACCCAGGGTTCCGTGGACAACCCAGAGACAGGTCCCTGGACATTTTGCTCCAAGATTACTCCTGCTTTTGTTGGCATTCCATCCTTTTAAGGGTGTGTGTGTGTGTGTGTGTGTGTGTGTGTGTGAGAGAGAGAG
>CABHPQ010167470.1:27720-40300 GCA_902168405.1 Peromyscus aztecus
GAGAGAGAGAGAGAGAGAGAGAGAGAGAGAGAGAGAGAGAGAGAGAGAGAGAGAGAAACTCAGCATCTTGGAACTGACAATAATGATCCTGTACCACATTAACCAATTAAGAAAAAAGGCAAGAAACACAGATGGGCACAGCAGGGGAAAAGATGCTGATCACTCCTGTCTGGAGTCTAGAGAGGAGAAGAGAGCAGTGGGGTAGGCCATGTCTGTGATTTAAACTCAGACCAGAATCACCTTCCTCTATGGTCAGTCTGTAGGAAGGTATGCTCTGCCACTAGGTCATCTAGCCCATGGCCTTGCTCTCACATGAGACATGACTAAGGCATCTCTGAGACCTGATTATTCTACTTACATACTTTCTAACAACTTCTAATCAGAGGACGCCCTTCCAGGCCTACAAGTCCCAAACACTCTGCTGTGGATTCTTAGAGTCCAGTAGACTTTAAAGTTGTTTCGGTATCTCTATATGATCCCATGAATTGTTGAGACAGCCTGACCTTGTGCTACTGGTGTATGGGGACACATCACTTGCCTTGATTTCATACAAATTGTCTATAACTGGAACTCAACCTTCCCCTTCATTGTAAGCTGTGAGGCATGTTGACTTTTCACTTCCATTTTTTTTTTTTTTTTTGCCTACTAGGTGGTGTGTCTAGATTTAAATACAGAGCATTTCTAGACTACCTAGCCCAAGAAGCTAATTCTCCATGTGATAAGCTGAGTGTGTAATAGGAGAGGCAAAGTTTGTAGCTCTTTGCTAAATTATTAGTGGCTCATATGGACTATATTGAGCATAAGTAGCTTTACAAGAAGATCTCAAAATTACATGTGCCAAATCTTTTTTTCTCTTTTATTAACCTGCTTACACACACACACACACACACACACACACACACACACACACACACAATTACCTTTTACAATCCCTTCTCATCTGAGACTATAATAATCAAGTCATATTTTTTCATGATTAACAAACTCAATATCTTCTCACAAGCAAAGCTCCCTGTAAATAGACCATACATGAAATAGAAAAGAAAATACATTTTATTAGGCACATCACCTAATTTTTCTTGTCCTGTTCCCTGAGTTCTTCCAACACTGGGTTTGTATATTTCTTTTCTTTTTCTTACTTGCTTTCTTTGTGTGTGTATAATGATGAAGTCATTACTTTTACAGAATTTACAATCCAATTAGGAAATGAGCTTCAAGGAAATAACTAAGATAAAACTAATAATATCCATAAGCCAGTGTGCTTGATCTTAAAGAAAAGTAGATGCTGAGCATGTGTAACAAAGAAACCCGAGAGTTTGAGGAGATGCGAAAGGTATTATAAGAAAATATTTGAATGGGGACTGTTGGAGATTAAGGAGAAACTCTCCAGAAGAACTGTAGACCAGAGGAGGGGACTGGTCCCAGGGCAAGGAAGGGTGTGGCACATTCTGCTTGCTCAAACAAGGCCAGATTTCTAAATCACAGTAAGAGACTGGCGTGACATGTGACTGCTTAGGTCATAGTCATTTCAGCTATTAAAGACTATTACATCTGTGTTTTTGGCATTAGTTCCTTAATGAATGATGACACTATCATCTTAAACTACTAGAAAAGACCAGAAGCTAGGAAAAGTACCAGCTTGGCATTGGATTTGCTCTGGAAAACCTTAATGCATTCTAAATGAATACAACAAATGGACAGAGAACTGTCTGGTGGGAAAATTCAAGTATGGGGCTTGAAGGAGAAGTTGGGACTAGAGAAACGAACTCCTGCATGATTGTTTCACAGAGATCAATGAAGTCCTGGGCATACAGAAGGGCATGTTGTGGTATCCAATACTGAGTAATTCAGAAAACAGGAAGATAAAGTCCAGTAAGAAAGGGCTGGGACTCTGAATCGGGATTGTCTTTGTGTAAATTACAGTCTGTTACACATTAGCTATGCAGCCTTAAGCAATTTACTTAGCCCCCTGGCTTCACCATTCCCTCATTGATATAATTAGAACTAATAATACTTACCCCCTAGGGCTTTAGAACTATTTAATAAAATGGCAAAGTCCTAAGAACAGTGTGTCCACATAATGAGCACTTGCCAAATATTAACTGTTTCTTCTCTTGCTTCTTAATTATTACTATCATCATCATCTATCATACCCATCGTTATAAGATGATTCTGCAAAGGAAACAATAAAAAACAATGGCAAATAGATAATCAGACAGGACATGATGTCATGGAGAACAGAGAAGAGGGAGGTTGGAGAAAGATGATATGGCCAGTGATGTTTAAATCTGCCGAAATGTCAGATAAAATGAAAACTGGGAAATATTATATGAACTGTAAGATATAGTTTTCTCATTACCTTAGAGTATTTTTCAAAGATTTGAGCATAAGCACGGCTGAAATGGAGATGATGATGTTGAAATTGAGAAAGCAAGCCAAAAAGAGAAGGTAAACAAGGACTGCTGTCTTCTAAGAGATTGGAAATGACCTGCCTCCAAAGCTCAGACCAAGCTAGTACCTTAGGAAGGAGGAGAGGCAGCTCTCTATTGTAACAGTAGAGAAAGCAAAGAGGAAGGTCTAGGGAAAGACTATGCTCACAGGAAGTTGAAAGGTTTCCTACCTGACAGTTTCTGTGTCCTACTCAATAGTAGAAGTGAGGTCCTCTATTGAGAGAGTGAATAAGCACAAAGTGTGGGGAGAACAGCAGAAAGGTAATGCCAGTTTGGATATTACAGGAGGAAACTTGAAGCATGTATAGTGGGTGACAAAATGCATAGACAATGAAATTTACTAAGAACTCTGGCAGTTGTGGGAGCCACCTGAACTTGGTAACAAAAACCAAGTACAGAATCAAGATGTATTATTTTATGAAACTTTCTGTCATATTTTTATTTCGTGATAGAATAACAAAGATAATAAATGTTTGGATCCAAGAGGGTTGGTAATTCAACAGATAGGGATAATATTTAGCATCAGGAAAAGGGACCTTGAAGTCTTATGAAATAGTGATGGTGGGTACTGGTGAGAAATGTGGACTAGAGCAGAGGCAGAGAACAGGGGCTGTTACTCATAAATCCAGCAAGGACATCATAGGAACTTAAGAAAAAGTTGGAGGGGAGGCAAGCAGTGTGGAGTAGCCGGAAACACAGCTTTAAGCTTTTGGCAGAGAGGCGATTGCACTTAGGCTGTCCCTGTCCAGTAACTTCTGAATTATTTTCTCCAGATGTTGCTATTCTCGCTACTCACTCTGGGGACAACCCATGTGAATAACCCTAGCCCAACGCCTTTGTAGTCACTGAGTTTCCTCCATAGTGACACTACTGGTCATTCTTACTGTCAAGCAACCAAATAAATGAATCATACATGCTGTTCCCAACTCTCCTCTCTTTCCCCGCCTCGAGAGATCTAATTTTGGTGCCAACCACAAAAAAAAATCATTTTCTGCTCTTCTCTATGAAATCTAATAAACTGGTCTCCACTCATCGCCTTTCTTTAAGAGAAAATGGAATGTGAGAAGCAAAGAAGCAGAGAGGAGATTTTAGGTGCAAACATGACTTTAAAATGACAGCATGTAGGAAAAACTATGAAATAATTGTTCAAAGGGCACACAAAGCCTATGGGCAGTAAAAGATGAAATGTTGGAGGTAGAGGCAGATAAAACTGAAAGAAAAAAAAAGGATCCAAGTGAATCAAGTTGACTTTTCATTCTGTGCTCCATGCTTCAGACGTAATTATAGGGCAGTGGGGGAATACTAAGAAAATTTTAAGCAGAGAAATGACATGAAGATTGTGCTGTTTTAGGAAGACGAGCCTGGCCAAATTCTGAATGGGCTGGATATAGTTAAAAGCTGTGCAGGTAGTTGGGAGAATTAAATTTTATTCAACAAGCATTTGTTGACGCTTCCTGTGAATGAATATGTGACATTGTCCTATGACACTGTCCTAGGGACAAGCAGTGTGCTATCTCCAGGTGCCGTGTAAGGCAAATCGGGCATGATGTGTTCTCCTTAGGAGATCATGATTCTAGGAAGATGAGCAATGCATATCTCTAATAGAAGACATTGTAAGGAAGATCTCAAGACAAATAGCCATGACATTCAGAGTGAGTTTCAAGGAATAACCAATTAATATCAACTAAAGGGAATTGAAGGCAGAATGGCTCATAGGTGACCTGTGTGAATCTTGGCAGGGAGAAGATCATCTGTAGACTGTACTACAGTTGCACACTCTGAGGACCTGCCTCACTATTACTCTAAAGACTTGCTTTTCAGTGCCCCACCTCAAAGGGTGACATTGGCAGGGCGTTTCAGATCAATGGTATGAAGAGTTTGGAAGTGAACCATGCTTAATCCTC
Organism: Peromyscus aztecus; assembly: GCA_902168405.1. Classification (NCBI taxonomy): domain Eukaryota; kingdom Metazoa; phylum Chordata; class Mammalia; order Rodentia; family Cricetidae; genus Peromyscus; species Peromyscus aztecus. Next base: position 32,075 of record CABHPQ010167470.1, read on the forward strand.
TAAGATGTTCTGACTTGAAGGAAATCAGAACTAGCCTGCTGTAGCAATCTGATTCTCCCAGTAATGAGATATTGTTGCTATTGATCCACCTGAATGTAGCATTGATGAGCTGTCCTGCTGGTGACTAGGAAGCAGTAAAAGAGACAAGAACAAGAGGTGGTGGTGGCCACCAAGATAGTAGGTAAGGAAGAGTCCAGGCTGCCAGGCTACTTCAAGAGCTACTAGTTGTACTTTTTGGGGTTCAGAGTTTAGGATAACATGTTATCCCCTCACTGGAAAAAGGCACCCAGGGCCGCTTGGCACAGAGAACTGGGCAGCTCCCTCCATTGACTTGCTTTGCAGTCTTGAGCGGATCATTTTCCTCTGACCTATTGTCCCTACCTATAAATGGAAGATAATAACCCATGGCCATTGTTATCACTAACTGGAAAATGAGATCCTGTAGATGAAGGATTTTGAAGTCATGTGGAGAAGGAGGCTCCTACATAAAAGTTCCAGGAAAAAAAATAGGTCAGCATCAACCAACATTTATGAGCATGTGTTCCGCATATGCATATGCATCAGAGCACCCCAACACATATCCTGCACACCAGATTAACAAAAACTACAAATTATCCTTGTCTTTGGAATGGTTGCCCACCAAAAATAATTAGCTGTTGAGCTGTTGTAACTCTAGTTACAAAAAACAGGAAAGAATATGAAAATGGAAAGAAAAGAGAAATATCTTTTAATGCCTAAACTTCTGAGTTTGGTTGATTTAAGAATTGTGTTTTATTTTTTACTGTTTATATTTCTCATGACTGTTTCAAGGAGTGAGATCTATGGAGAAGAGGGTAAAGATGACTGCTGTGGGTAGTTATCTGACGACTGGGAACCTGCTCATAGTGGAGCAGTGGACAGGAAGGGTTAGGGACCTAGAGGCCGCTGGAAGACTCCAACAGAAGGCACGGCCTCAGCTCCGTCTTGGTTTGGGGAGTGAAGTTAGCAGGTTTTCACTGAGCTGGTGCTAGGGTCAGGCTTGACCTGGCTGCTGAAGGCGAGGTGGGGGTTGTGAGTTTTGGGGCGGAAAAAGTTTCCTCCTGACTAGGGACTGGATAAAAGCCACACCACATGTTTTGGTGCCTCAGGAACCTCTTATCTGCTGTGTGAGTACAACTATTTTCCTAAGAAAATTAAAGTAGCTTACTCAGTTAACCTGAAATTCCCAACTGTATTCTGCTCTGGATTAGATGTTTTCTCCCCAGATTTTGGTCAGAGAGCAGCAAGCACTAAGACTGCCAGAGGTGGGATTCCACCACCACCTAGTGGACAGCAGAGTTTGGGCTGCCTCCTCACCCCTTATCACTCCGGAGAAGTCAGGGGGACTGACTGGATAGAACACAACCAAAGCAACAGTTACTTCAAAAAAAAAATCTTACTGGGAGATTCATTTGCCAATCACCTAAAAGGGTGCATGTTCAATAATCCATTGACCTGCTGAAAACTAGGAGTAGGGTCTGGTTTCCTGCCAGAGGTGGGCACATACAGTCATGAGATGTGTCACTTGACCAAGAAAAAGCATCAGAAAGAAAGCCAGCTTCACATTTGAATCTAGGGAGCTCCCTCACCCACTATATCAATTCACTGTGATAGATGGCTATAGATATTTCTGTGTTCTCGGCCATCTTTGTATGGGCCACCGAGTAAGTCACTCTGGGGACATGTTTTTGAGAACAGCTGCCGTGCTTACAGTTATGTATGTAGAACAAGTGTATGTTTTTACATATGGCCGAGAAGTAGCTTAAATTTGATGATTGCTGCCTGTAATAATTTATCTTGAGTAGCTCACTGACATATACATGAGTAGTTGAAGAGCGATATCAGAATGTGTTATGGTCAATATTATGTGTCAATGTGGAGAGAGTGCGGTGCTAAGTTTTGGTCAGACCCTAGTCTAGCTGCTACTCTTAAAAAATGCTATTTTTTCAGATAGGGTTTGCATTTTCATTGGTAGACTTTGAGTTAGGCTTATTATCCTCCATTATGTGAATGAGCTTCATCCAAGCAGTTACTAGCTTTCAAAGAAAGGTGCCATTAGACAGACATCTTTGCCTCCAGATGTCCTTCAGAATCCAACTGCCGTATCAGCTCCTCCCTGAGGCTACACATTGCTGACTGGTCCTCTAGATTTCAGTTTCATCAGACATCATAATGTCTGCATAAATTAATCCCTTTAACTATTTTAATAACAAACATTGGATGGAGAAAGAGAGAGAGAGAGAGAGAGAGAGAGAGAGAGAGAGAGAGAGAGATTGACAGGCAGAGAGATGATAAGGGCTGTTGATATGGCTCAGAATTTAAGAGGACATACTGCTCTTGCAGAGGACCTGAACTACAACAGCCTGTCATTCCAGGTCCAGGCAGATAGGTGGTGGCTTCTAGCCTCTATGGGTACCAGTACTCACATGCACATCCTCATAGAGACACACATACATATGGATATTTAAAATCTTAAATAGTAAATAAATGATAGGTGACAATGGATAATAATATACACATATGCATATATACTTATATCTATATGCACACATATATATGAGGGAAAGATCTGTGTAGATATACATGTTCTATTCTATTGGTCAGATTCTCTAGAGATTTGAAACCAAAAGCTATTCAAACTACTGCAGCATCACATGTTTACTCTGCAGAGGGACTTCGTGGTTCACAGCAATGGCAATACTTACAACACTCTTTCAAGAATGGGCAGGTTAAGGTTCTCCAGATGAGGGAAGGGAAATGAGTGGACACGGACTGACAGGAGACCATGCTTGAGTGTGCCTCAGTAGCTTTAGGTAGCACCAGTCCATGGTGCACAAGGTGGTGTGGGCTAGTATCTGAGCTAGAGCAGGACGGTTCATGCACAAGCAGCCCATGAAGGACTTTGACTGTTAAAGGTCTGACCATAGTCAGATGCCCTGTGAAGTCTGTTGTGGGAATGAAGACTTGCATGAAGTGAAGGTCAGAAGTTGGAAATCTGAGCCATATCCAAGGCTGCTTGGAATAGACTGCCTAACTTTATAAATCATGCTACAATTTTGAGCTCAAAATTCTAATAAGAATTATCTGGAGGTGTGAAGACACCACAGTGGGCCACAGAGAACCCTGGAGATGTGGAAATGAAATCACTCCTGTCTGCTATTCTCTGATTACTAATGAAAGCAAGTGGAGCGTGCTGGCTTCTGGCTGGGAAGTTCTGCTATGCCGTAGACCTCACTAGGTCAGTATCCACTCGGCTATTTGAATCATCTTGTGCAAATTACTCTAAACCCCAATTTCCTCATTTACAAACTAGGGCTAAGAATAGTCCCTGCTGCCTGGGGCTAGTGAGGGATTAAGGGAGATCAGGCATGCAGAGTGCTTAGCCCAGCACCAGGCACCTAACAAATGCTCACCAAGCATTACTTATTATTGGGTTGCCGCAACCAAAGCAAGACCCTAGCAGTGACTACTGTAAAGCTGATATATTATTTTTAAGTTTAGTTTCTAATACCAGTCTAACCTTTTTCTTACTTTCAAGTAGTCACACTGGTCTATTGATCAAGAGTATATGCTCTGTCTTTGAAGATGATCCATTAGGGCACAGCCGTATTCTTGTTTTAGTGAAGGCAAAAGGGAAGAAAGACTCCAATTCCCATGGTGTCAGCCAATAATCCTAGGTACACTGTTCAGAGAACATAGCTCTTATGTACATTGGTGATTACCTTATAGCCAGACCCTCAGGGCTCTTGGGGGTGTCTAAAGGAATAACTGCAAGAGTCCCTAGCAAAGAAAACTTGTTAAAGGGGGTCCACAATGTGCTTTTCTAATGTCAGGGTTCAAAAGGAAACACACTCCATAAAACTGTCACTGTGTCTACCTGCCTGTGCCCTTCTTCAGATCTCTAATCTCTGTAGCAGGCCACGGGCAAGAGGTGGAGTGAACAGATAGCTAAATGGAGAAGTGGCCTCATAGGGGGACAGAGAGCCTGCGGTAGGCAGGCTCTCATTAATATATCCTGCTCGGCCCCTGGGGCGAGCATGACAACTGGGCAGTCGCACTTGTCATCTGCCTAGAAGTTGGTATCAGCAAAGAATCTTCTCTTTCACCATTAATGCTTGTTAAGTATTCCTAGGGCAGGGACACCTGCTGTGCAACACATGGGATCGGTCCAGAGTTTTTGAACCACCAGAGATCTGTGACTTATGAAGATGAGTCGAACACTATTATGTTCATACCCACCCACACAAACACACATACACTTTATCCCCACTGTCAAGGAAAATTCAGAACTCCTGTCTGACGTTTGTGAGAGAAGCCGCTAGATGATTCCATCTTCACTGGGGATCCCTAAGCCTAGAGCTCAGCCTCCTTTGTCTCTGTCTCCTCCTTAAAGAAGCTTTAAGAGGGTTGAGACATCAACTACAAGACAGTTGAGAGTCACGTTGTGTGCTCAACTGCATCAGCTCTCATTCAGAGAAGGATTTTCTGGTGACACACACATTTAATTCTAGCACTTGGGAGGCAGATACAGGTAGGTCTATGTGGGTTTGAGACCAACCTAGTCTACATAGTGAGCTCCAAGCCAGTCATGGCTACAGAGTGAGGATAGATAGATAGATAGATAGATAGATAGATAGATAGATAGATAGATAGATAGATAGATAGATAGACAGACAGGTAGATAGATAGATAGATAGATAGATAGATAGATAGATAGATAGATAGATAGATAGATAGATAGATAGACAGATAAAAAGTAGGATTCAGACATGTAATGGTGGGGGCAATACACAAAAACAAAACAATAAAAAAGCAAGCACGCGACAAACAAAACAACATTGCACCTTACACTGTACCTTCTGCAAGGCTGGTCAACTGATTAGAACTTCAATGATTGTGGAGAGGTTGGAAAAGGGCCATATTTAGCCCCTTTCATGGCCATTCTTTGCCTATTTCTGTCTAAAATAACGTCTTTTGGCGATTGGATAAATCCTTTGGAATGTACAAACAGAACACTAGTTTCCACCAACCAGAAATCTAAGAATGTGGTCAGACAATATCTAAGACCTAAAGTTGAGGTTTCACTCTTTTCTGGGATCTGCCCACCTAATAATTCTATCAATGTATTTATGGACTTCTTGTTACATGACTGTAAAAACTTCATAAAACTGATATATTGGGAAATGGAATTTGAGGTAACCTAAATCTGTGTTCCTACGTGGTTACTGTAGTTGACATCATATTTTTCATTGCCTTTGAGGTGAGAGTTGTGTTCTCATGTTGATAGACCAGATGTCACTCCCGCTCCTTTTTGTTTCTTAGCTTTTAGAATGTATTTTAATGCTGACCATTTTCCAGTATTTTATCTCTATAGTTAATATGTGTGTGTCACATACATTCACAATGTCAAAATATTTTCCATAATAGTAGCACACACTGAGTAACCATCCTTAATCAAAAACCTAAAAGGTCCCTAAACTTGAAGCTTGGGTGCTCACATCACCTGCACAAAATCCCACATTCATCCTTTGGTTACAGTCAAAACGCAGATGCATTTAAGACATAATATAAAGTTACCTTTGAGATATATGTGTAAAGTTTATATAAATATAAATTATGTGGGTCCTACCCCTAAGATACCACCTTATGTAAACGCAGATAATTCAAAATCTGAAGAAAAAAACTGACACACTTTTGTTCCCAAGCATTTTGGATGAGGGATACTTACCTGTATTGCTACCGGCATCCAGGACAGCCCTGCCTTCATGCTTCCTTCCAGGGAAATGTAGCTTCTACTGCTATAACTAATTTATAACCACACACGTTCTTTTCAAAGGCCTCCATGGTTATAAATCTCTTGAATCCCATTTCTATAAATCCCACAGCCCCAAGGTAGATCCTATTTCATCTAATGGCATCTCTGGTACCTGAATGTCCACTAGGTGAAGGCTGGATTTTGAAAGGTACTGATAGTTAATGAAAGGAAAAAATACGAGTCTGGGGTTGTTTCTCTCACTGACAAATGGCTGAGACTTTGCAGCAGCCTTGGTTCACCCAGCCTTTAAGGGAGAGAAGAAATGGGGGCAAAAGGTTTGACACAGATTGGAGATGTTAGAGAAAAGGTCCCAACTCTTCCTTTACACAATTAGCTAAAATGTGCTTTTTCCCACTGAAATAAGACTAAGTAAGCTCAAACTATAAACTCTCAAAAGATATTTAAATATGAAAAATGTATGATGAAGCAACATTTTTAGAAGATATCCAATTATTACTAAAACTGGTGTGTGTGGCATATGACATTTCCTTTCATCTTAGGAATGAAAATGAAAATGTTCTCCCAGCCTCAGCTGTGGAGCATTTTGAGGATGGCCTCAGCTGAAGAAAATCACATCCCTTCCAAGGCCAGCCTGCATCTTGATGGGGTACAAAAGTGTGGATTCCTTGTTCTCATGACAACCCAAAGAGGTTGTTCAGCTTTCTGTCCTCCCATGGGTCTGGCTTAGAACTGAGTTCCTGGGGAACTGGCTCAGATTGTACAGAAATGAGAGATTACAATGACCAGTGGTATAGAAGTGCCACCCATATACAGAGACCCAGGAAGGAGTTAAACTTGTTTCACCAACATGCCAGAGGAGTAAAAAATGAAACATCAATGGAGAATTTCCAACTTGACAAGAGCTGGCTAGTACTCACACAAATTCAAACACTCCCCACAAATGTGATACTTTGAGAACCCTGAGGAATTAGAAGGTCTCATTTTGATCATGCACACTTCCTTTATTTAATGCTCTTATGAGCAGCATTTCTGTTGCTTAACAATATATCTGCCATAAAAAGAACTTAAGTCGTTTGTTATTAATTATTAAGTAAACATAAAATATGCAGAATGACTACCAAAATACAGTTTAAGTGTTGTGTAAAATTAGCAATAATTGCTTTATCCCCATTTAATATATTTAGCAGCATATAGATGCTGAGTAATACTTAAGAATCCTGATCATCTGGGCTCTGTCCCACTTATCTTTGCTCAGCAGTTGAAAGTGAGTAAAACAGATGAAGAAGACAGTAATTGACAAGGGTTCAGTTGTCCACTTTCCCAATCGTCCCTGACCCAACACTGATGGACTCTATGAAATCCTATAATCATCAATGAGATAGCCGCTAATAAAGTCATGTTTCTTCACCAGGTACCTATTTGTACCTAAGGAGAAGGCTGGCCACATTGCAGAACAATTCACTTCTGTAAGCTAGGCATGCTTGAGCTACATCGTTGGAATAAAAGAAAGATTATGAGGGCATTCCAACTTCTCAGGCCACATAAACCAGAACAGACCCTTAAGCTATAGAAACAGAAAATGCTCCCTCTCCATCTACACTGGGTATTTCATGGCAAAATTTGAAAAGGAATGATGTGGTTAACAGAGGTCCAGCTGCAGCATTATCTGGAAAAAAGAAGAAAATAACCAAGTTCATTACTACATAGAAGATTAGGCTCTTGGAAGAGTATGGACTCTCCCAGTAGATGGCAGGCCCCTTGCCATCTGTTGACTTACAAAGTTCATTTACACCTTCTCATACTGTCAGCCACAAGTTCCTTGACCTTGGCTTTCCAAAAGGGACTTAAACCTGAACTCAAGAACTACTATAGGAGTTATTGCTTAGCTTTGCCCATCTGGCAGCCACTGAACCAAAACCTTTGCCATCTGGATCCACTGACCCATTAGTTGGGAGCTTTTACTGGGGGGTCAAATGTAGCTCTACTGCCCAGTGGATTTAAAACCCTGCCAGGTTGAAAAGGGAAAAGGAGTGGTCTGCTTTTTCCCCCGGTGGCAAAATCCTAGTGTTTGGAAGAATTACAAGAAGCTAATTTAGTAGGATTGGCACACCGTTTTAATGAAGGAGAATTAGCCTCTAAGAATGCAGTCTCCTTCATAATAAGTGTCTGAACTTTTGCTCTGGGATTGAGTCTGTACTTACAGGAGTCCACTGGGGCACAATGAGAGCTATGTAGCATGAAGCTGAGAGACAACAGAGAGGAGCAAGGAAGCAAGTGAACACTGACAGACACCAACAAGTCTGTCCATAGGCACTGGAAAAAGAAGCTAGAAAAATATTTTAGTAGTACAGGCACAAGACAGGAACTGGAGACCCCATTGCTCACAGGAGATGACTTCCAGAATGAAACTGCCCCCCACCTCAGAGCCTAAA
>CABHPQ010167471.1:0-24435 GCA_902168405.1 Peromyscus aztecus
AAGATCAGAGAGTCAAAGGAAAAAGCCACTGCTATGTCTCACTTCGCCAACTCCATGAATTCTCTGACTGAATGTCTCTGAGTCCTCAGCCAAAAGGGGTCCAGCAGAAAAAACCTCTAGCTGAAAGGGAAGCTTCTGCCAAAAAGCCTTCTAGTTCCTGTCTCCTCATGCCTTATATACCTTTCTCCATCCAGCCATTAAAGGCATGTGACTCCCAAGTACTGGGATTATTGTGTGTGCCACCATTGCCTTGGCTCTGTTTCTCTCCTAGACTGAATCAATCTCATGAAGTCCAGGGTGCCTTTGAACTCACAGAGATTCCAAACAGATCTCTGCCTCCCGAGTGCTAAGATTAAAGGTGTGTGCCACCATTGCCTGGCTTCTATGTTTAATCTAGTGGCTTGTTCTGTTCTCTAATCTTCAGGCAAATTTATTAGAGTACACAATATATCACCACAACATCCTAAACTGTAAAGCCACCCTTCCAAAGACTGCACTGTCTCCAAGCAGACTACATTCATGAATGGATGGAATATGAAGATCTAAGCATATATCCAGGGCCTGGGGCAGCCTGTGCTTCAGAAGAGCTTGTGACACAAGCTGAAACCTTCAGCCTAAAGATGTTGGCATAGTTGTGTCCTTACTGAAAACACATAGACGACATTTTTGGACTTCTTTTCTGCAACCTAAGTATTAAGAAGTTAGAGTTATAGGCCCAGCAGCTCCCAGGAGCAAGGGAGATAGCTCAGTCAGCAAAGTGCTTGCTGTACAAGCATGAGTACCTGAGTTAACCATGTTTAAGAGACCTGTTGTAGTTTTGGTTTGTAATCCCAGTTCTGGGAACACAGAGACAGGTAGATCCCTGGGATCCATTGGCCAGTCAGTATAGCTCACCTCTGTAAGTTCCTGGTGAGCTCCATCCAGGTCTATGAGAGATCCTATCTCAAAACACAAGGCAGATAGCATGTGAAGGATGACAACAGAGGAATGTTGGCCCCTCGGGTCTACACACACAGGTTCACACACAGGTTCACACACACACACACACACACACACACACACACACACACACGAAGCTGTTACCCAAAAATTAATGGAAGGTGCACACATTCTTGGACTCCTTTGTCACTGAAGTGAGACCACCATGCAGCACACTTTCCAATGATCTTCGCAGTTCCTGCAGGACTCCATTCACAGGACAACATTATATTCCATTCACTCACTTCAGCAAATATCCTAGCAACAGATCCCTTACTGCTTCCCTTTACCTGTATCTAGGTTTCTACTTCCCTGCCACAGTTCCCAAGGATTATTTCCAAATAAGTAAGGCATTAAATTTTCCTGGTATCAAAGTCTACTTCTGGGGAGACAAAACCAAGACAGACTATGAAGCCAGTACACTATGGGCATACAAGTTTCTCCTAAAATCATACAATTAGCAAATGAACAAAATAGAAACATTTAGTGTATATTTATAATAAAAGATGAGACATAAATGCATTTGGGAGGGGCAGAGGAGTCCTGTGACCCCTCATATCTATCATTTTACTGTGCATCATTATTTGTTCAAACTTCCTAATCAAATCCAGATGTCACATGGAGATATGCATTCACACCTCTGTGTTCCTGTGTATACCATTTCCCACAGTGCGAATGACCTCTCAACTCAATCAATATGTTCCAGTTGTACAAATCCTGCTGGGGGCATAGCTCTGTAGTAGAGACTTAAGTAGCATGTAAGGAGTTCTGGGTTCAATTCCCAATACCACAAGAAGACAGATCTAACTCAAACTTGGCCTCCTTAGTGACATCTCTTATGTCATAACTAAGACAAACTGAGCATATGAAAAGCCTGTAATTCGAAACTCAGCACTTAATCATGGACATTTGTGTACTCTCTAAATATTGTATGCATTGTAATCTTGTCTCTCTAATTAAATTTGACTCGCCTTCAGAATAATAATCACACCTTGTACCTCCATGGGCTTTCCAGGGCCCAAAACAGTATAGCACACACGCTTCCTTTTCAGTGGATGATTTACACTTTTCAGTAATAAAGCACAGCCTGTGTATGACCTGCAGTGATGAATCATCTTTAATGGTCTTCAGAAAGGTCTCTTCCCTCTGCAAACTGCCTGCAGACGGGGTTATCTGGAACATCCTTCTGGATGATCCTTTCCAGGCCTTCAGAAAAGGCAACTGGCCACAACAACACCTTGGTTTCTGCACACAATTTCCCTTCTTGGCTTTTGGGGAATAGTAAAACATAATGCTTCTCACTCGTAAATAAAGAGAACTTACTTGTAATTTTGATGAAATGATCCGAGGAGTGACTGAAGTCTTTTTCTCTCTGCTGTGATTGTTACCATTATAAATAGACAACCATAAAAGGATCAAAGCAGGAAACCTTTTAAAGGCTTACCCCAAGGCCTGATACCCTCCCCACTTTATTTTTCTTAGCCTTAATGCTTAAGGAAAACAAACACTTATCAGTGTGTACTGATGATGTTTATCACTCCATCTGCAGGAGGAGGGTGGCAGTCTTCCAGACCCTGAAGACAGTTCACTAGAGTGCCATGTGAACTAAGGTCAACTCCATCATCTACTGTACCCATCCAGTTGTCCCCAGGCCCAGTGTGGATCTCATTATTGCCACTTGGTTTGCAAACTCACAACTACCCTAAGTCCCCTTTAAAAACAACCTATTTGAAGGCAATTATGAAGAAGCAGAGTACTTTCCACTTTGCTCAGGAACTGCCTCCCAGTTGCTCATGCCAGAGCTACTCCAGCAAGGATGGGACCAGGGAAACCTTCTGCTGTGTGGCTGAGTCCTTTCTCCACCTCACCTTTCTCAGCAATGCTGGATGATGCCATGCACTCTACTCAAGGTTCCACTAGAAGGCTTTTCACTTTCTGACAAGGCATGCTTTATCAGTGCAAAGTTCGACCACCCTGTTTTGTTTGGAGGTTCCCAAAAGGGCCCAAGGGAAGACATGAATACTTCCTCCTGTTTTTTTGTTTTGTTTTGTTTTGTTTTTGTTTGTTTGTTTTTTTGGTTTTTAAACATCGCTTCTCTGGAGTAAAACAGACAGAGGAAGTAGCTCCACTTTTTACCCACCTTTTCCTGACTTTCAGCATTTTTGGCACTTATACTGGATGGAGCACACACCCAGAGCAAGCATGTCTGTGGTAAGATTGTGCTTTGGTAGCAATCCGATTCTTAATAGTCTTAATGTATCCACTGCCCAGTGCCTCTTAGAATCCAGTTACTGAAGCCTCCCGAATCCTTGACCATGGGCTACTTCCTGATGTAGTTCAACAGAACAAGCAGCAACTAGGGAATGGAATACAGGCTCTCTTAGGCCAAAATAAACTCCTTAGGAAGGGCTTTTAGTAACTATGATGAGCATGGAACCAATTTCTATTTTTGCTAAAAATTATCTCAAAAGGCAAGAGTCATGAAGGGATAAGATTGAGGTTTTAAGCGCAATCATCCTTCTCATTTGTATAGATCGCTTTTCTTTTTAAAATTACCTTCCTATCCATTATGTGATTTGATTCCCAAAATAACAGAATGGTTTTGTAGTCAGAATGCTGGTTCTAGATGCCTGAGTAAATTCTGCTTTAAATATGCTCTAATTTTAAAATTGGACAAATTGTGTGCCTCCCACCATGTCTCCACTTTCCTATCAATAACATGTAGAAATTTTGTGTGCACCTCATACATCTGCATGTAAGTATATGCATACTCGTCATAGAGCACATATTGTGCATGTATAAACATACAATATGAAGAACTATATCCAGTGTAAGCAAGTGTTAAAGAAATTATCACTCCAGTCTTAGAAGTAAGGAAACAGATTGACAGATTCCATAGTTGGCCTAAGAAATTCCTGAAGGAAGCCAGGGCTAAGTACAGTTCTTCCATAAAAGACCCTGTGACAAGCATTCTGGTACAAGCAGTCCATGGGAAAGCTGAAAGAGCAGGGAACGAAAATAAGATAATTAAAGCTACATTTGTGAAGAGTGACTACTGTAGCCAAAGGTTTCCAACAGAAGGTGCACTCTGAATGACTGTAGAACTCACCAAACATTACAGAAGTTTCCATCGAAATTTATCCACCAACAGGGGAGTTTATCTGCCAGTTTTATCCTTCATTATTATTGATCACTTCTCCTGGGCAGTGACTCCATAGCTATGACTTCTAGAGTACCTCTAGGAGGAGCATCATTACTGGACCATATGCACACATGCTTAAAGATATTGGGATCCAAGACACAAGCAGCACATATGACACACAGGTGCGTGTGGCCTCTCGGTGTGAATAAAGGAATAGAAGCAAGTTAGCATTGTATGCATCTGTAGATCAGTTTTTGTTTGCTTGTTTTTTGTTTTTAATCTTTGGCCATCTCAAGCATTCAAGTAAATGAGCCTAGCCAGAGGAAATCAACTTCTGGGTAAGGGCACTGTGTCATATTTCCTAATAATTCATTTGAAAGTTTATCAAACTTTCCCACATCCTTACATACTACCTAAAACATATATATATATACATGTGTATATATATATATGTTTTGAAATATATATATATTGCTTTGAAAAAGAAAAAAGAAAGAGCAAATTTAACAACATATTTTCATTGGTAAAATAAAAACAATCTAGCTAAACCGTAGTAGTAAACCCCCACTAGGAAATAAGGGCATAAGACCTCGACAGTAATGGGGTTTTTTGTTTGCCACATTTATAGTACCAAACATGAAATCTATCTTGTGGAATGGGCCTCAAAACCATTTAAAGAGTACTTGGTCACTCCCATAACAGTCGTGCCACTATACTAAATGGCCTCAAAATACTTACATTTATGTTCATAGACAAACATTGCTCTCAATCTTAATCAGAGAAAGTTCTTTTTGCAGTGAAGGGCAATGAATGCAGAGATGTAAGTTGTTTGTGGTACTGATAGTAAGTGATAGTACAGTGTTTAGCCCTTGTACTGGCTGGTTTTGTGTGTCAACTTGACACAAGCTAGAGTCATCAGAGGAAGAGGCCTCAGTTGAGGAAATGCCTCCATGAGATCCAGCTATAAGGCATTTTCTCAATTAGTGATCAATGGGGGAGGGCCCAGCCCACTGTGGATACTGCCATTCCTGGGCTGCTGGTCCTGGGTTCTATAAGAAGGTGGGCTGAGCAAGCCATGACGAGAAAACCGTAAACAGCATCCCTCCATGCCCTCTGCATTAACTCCTACATCAAGGATCCTGCCCTGTTTGAGTTCTTGTCCTGACTTCCGTCAGTGATGAACAGCAATGTTGAAGTATAAGACAAATAATCCCTTTCCTCTCCAACTTGTTTTGTCATGGTGTTTTGTCACAGTATTAGTAACCCTAACTAAGACAGTCATAAAAAAAGGACATTCAAGACACCCCCTTTAAGACTTAGAGATAATATGGTGTGGCAGAGAGAATGTGAGAATTAGAAGATAGAGCGAAGGGCTGGGAAACAAGGTTGGGGATATTACATAGCTAATGTAATAATAACCTCACAGCAGCAGAGGCTGCCACCAACAGACCTGCACAAAATCAGGCCTGTCGGCAGTCAGTATCAATTAAGAAGGGGCCCACGTGGCCCTATCCATTTCTGCTGAATTAGGGGCTGTTGATGGATTCTGGGGAAGGGGCAGACATTTTCAGTTGTACACCCACTGGTGAACCCACAGGACTCCTACAATTTGTTCCAAACCCATGGTCACACAGATAGTCCTAGTTAAATTAAGTTGGTCACAAAACAAAACAAAAAAGGCATAAATGCAGGAAAGAGACTTGCAGAGAAGAGGAGGGGAAATAGAGGTGGGAGGGAGCTAAGAGAGGGTGAAGGTGACAGTATAAGGATGTATTATGTGTGCTGGCTAGTTTTGTGTCAGCATGATACATTAGAATTATTGGGAAAAGGGAATCTCAATTGAGAAAATGCCACTACCAGACGAGTTTGTGGCCAAGACTGTAGTACCTTTCCTTGACTGATGACTGATGCGGAAGAATCCAGCTCACTTTGGGCAGTGCCATCCCTGGGTAGATAGTCCTGGGTGCTATAAGGAAGCAGGCTGAACAAGCCATGAGGAGCAAGTCAGGAAGCAGAACTTCTCCTGTGACAGATCTGACCATGTGTTTTTTGAAAGGATTGTGGTAGTGTTTGGAACTGTGGCCCAGAAAAGCCACTGAATGTTGAAGGCTTGGTGAGCTGTTGTTGAGGAATCTGGAAGATGATGCAAGCAATGCAAATGATGAAGGCCTGGCTTGTGAAGTGTCAGAGGGACACAAAGACTCTACTGGGACCATTTATATGACATTTTGAATTAAGAATCTGTGGTTCTTGCTGTGGGATGTTCTCTGTGCTGTGACTGTGTTGCTCTGATTGGTTAATGAATAAAGTACTGATTGGTCAGTAGTCAGACAGGAAGTATAGGAGAGACAAAGAGAGAGGAGAATTCTGGGAAGTGAAAGGCTAAGGCAGGAGACACTGCCAGATGCCACCATGAGGAGCAGGATGTAAAGTACCAGTAAGCCACGAGCCACGTGTCAAAGTATAGATTTATAGATATGGGTTAATTTAAGATATAAGAACTAGATAGCAAGAAACCTGAGCCACACGACCATATAGTTTATAAATAATATAAGCATCTGTGTGTTTATTTGGGTCCGAGCAGCTGCAGGAATGGCGGGTAAGAGAGATTTGTCCTGACTGTGGGCCAGGCAGGACCAGGAGATAACCCCAGCTACAGATTCTGGTTATCTGGGGCTGAAGAATCAGCTGTGATTAACAAGAGATCAGCACCCCTAAAGTGAAACCTTTGCTTTATTGGAACAATTGATGCTAATTAGCTGGAACTGAGATATTAGTGGTGATTAAGAAAAGATCAGCATATATCTAGTATTTCTTCAAAGTCAGCACACAGAAATAGTGGTCCAAATGGGGCAAAGCTGCTTCTCATGCTGGTAGCTGAACTGGGTACTCTAAGTGTCATCCAGATGGTACTGATTTTAAAGGCATAAAGGGGTCGTGGAGCAGCTGAGGCTTGGCACTGTGTGACAGGGTTAAAGTCCCTGAAAAGAAGTTTGGAGAGGCCATTGGAGAAAGTGCAGCACAGTTGCAGTATAGACCCCAGCATTTGGAAAATGCCAGTACCATGGGACAACCATCAAGGACAGCAGGGGCCTTGGAGTAGAGCCAGCCTGAGCCTACAAGATGAGCTGTGTGTGTTGTGGCAAACTCTTTGGAGTCTAGAAGATAGTGAATCCCAGAAGTCTGGCACTGAGCTTTAATTGTTGGACTTTGGTTTTGCCTTAATTTACTGTGATTGTTCCCTGTTCTTCCTTATTAGAATAAGGAAGAACTCAATTTATTTTTACTTTATAGGAGCCTACAGTTAAGAGAGTTTGAACTTTTGAAGAGACTTTGAAATTTTAGCAAAACTTTAAACTTTAGAGAGACTTTGAAATATTAGAAAGATTCTGAATAAAAAAATAAAATAAGATTCTGGACTTTTTAAGTATTAGAATTTTTAAAGACTGTGGTATCTATAAATGTTTTGTGTTTGTGTTTTGTGTTGCAGTATTAATATGAGATCTTGCAATGAACCAGGAAGGAACAGTTACAATTTAACAATGATGTGTTTTGTTAGTATGTCAAGATGATAAGGGGTCAGTCATACTGGCTAGCTTTATGCCAAGTTGACACAAACTAGAGTCATCTGAAAAGAGGGACCCTCAGTTGAGAAAATGACACCACCAGACTGGCCTGTGGGCAAGCCCGTGATGCATTTTCTTAATTGATGATTGATGTGGAAAGATCCAGCTCACTGTGGGCAGTACCACCCCTGTGCTGGTAGTCCTGGATGCTATAAGGAAGCAAACTGAGAAAGCTATGAAGAGTCAGTCAGTAAGCAGCACTCCTCCATGGCCTCTATATCAATTCCTGCCTTCAGGTTCCTATGCTGAGTTTCTGCTCTGATTTCCTTGGATGATAGACTTATAATATGTAAAGTGAAATAAACCCTTAAGTCAGTTTTGGCCACCATGCTTTATCTCAGCAATAGAAACCCTAACTAAGAGACTATATATGAATGTATATGTGTGTATATATATGTATATTACATATACATATATGTAAAGTAGTCAAAAAACAAATTTAAGAAAAAAATTTTTTAAAAAGTTTTAAAACAATATTTTTAAATAGGGGGAATGACATTACTTCTTATCCTGCCAGATAATGTGAAAAGGTTCTATGAAATGAAAGTTCTCTATTCTAAAATGTGACCCTATTTGAAATGCCTGCCTTCCAATAGGCTGGCCACATTGCACAGAAGCAGCTCCATACAGGTGATTCCTGGGACTTAGCTTTGGACAAATTAAAGTTTTGCAAAACCATATTCAAGACAAGATTACACTTGAAAGTCAGAATGTACACCTGAATGCCTTAGGGCACTCAACTGAAGTCCTCAACTTTTATTAAGTACTTTTCCTCCACTTTTCTCCATTCCTCAGGGAGATCTTTCATTTCATCTTTTCCCGTTCTTCCTGAAGGAAAATTTTTCTCTTCAAAATAAGTTTATAACAGTGAGAACTCTTATCCACCATTCATTTCTAAATAAAGAAGAAAGGCATGCCAACACAAAACAACCGAATAGGTCTTCATCTCTCTTTGAATTCTAGCCAAACCCTCTTAATGTGGACAAGATACAGTAAGTGACAAGGATATGGTACAATCTGGCTTTTATGTACTGTGCTGGTTAAGCCCATTTGCAAATAGGCATCTTTACATCTGTCTATGTGGAGAGCTTGTTTTCTCTATATTTGGGCAGAGACCACTTGAATCTCTACAAAACCACTACCTAGATGACGAACTGTGATGTAGACCAGAGAGTCTCAGCCAAGGTCACTGAGGACAGAGATCCACAATGAAACCACACTGTATTCTTTAATTTTTCAAACTTACACATTCTCCTGCACCCCTTTCATTGCATATGATTTATGTTTCGTTGATTCTGCTACAAGCCTGGAATGTTTACACAAAGGCTTAATAGACATTTACTTTGGAAGTTACATTGTGAGATAGAATCAAGGAATTGGCCCATTGCCGAAGTCAAAATGGGAGGCCACCTGGAAGTTAATGATCACTTTACAAACACCAGAGGCATGGAACAGAAGGTTCCAGGAAGAGTCAGACCTCATGTGACCATATTGCTCTCAGATTTATCTCTCTGGAACAACTAAGAAGAAAGTCATGTTCAACACAGACATCCACAGATAACAATGCTCATGATACACACTCAATAGCTCGATATCTTAATGCTATAATTTCATGTTGTGCTGTGCTTTACACAGTTTATATCAACTTTATGTGGCAGATAAAATAATGCTCTACAAAAAAGTTCCTGAAACCTTAAATGCCAATAGTTTATGCTGAGCTCAGCTTGAAATATAAAAGAATTGTGAGTCTTACCTTATAGATGGGGGAACTGAAACAGAATCAGTAGTCCATTTACTCCAGATTATGTGTTATGTAACTGGTTAAAAAAATGATAACAGTTTCTAGAAGAAACTTCATCACTGTCCCTCAGGTGTTTGGAGGAAGCTACAGGCTTTTTTATGATTCAGCCAAACCCCAAAATATTTATTAAGCAATATTAGTATTATAGAGCTGAGTGTGATAGATGATAAAAATAAGTGTAACCTCTTTGAGATTCTAACCTAATTTGGAGAAAATTGTGCATCTTTATGCAGCTTATCTTTGTAGTCAGAGTAAGGAAATGTTTTTCTAAGGAATTGCCTATATACACAGATATACCCAAATAAACATATCACTTTATGTGACAATCATCCACATGGTATCCCAAGAAGAAGAGTGACTACTTCAAAGAAAACACTCAAAGGAATCTTCAGTAATAAAACAATATTCCATGCCCACCTAAAGAGGTAATGCTAAGCTCACAGGCATCTGAGGAAAAGTGATGCTTCAAGAAAGTAAGCAAGAACTTGCAGAATAGAAAAGGTGCAACTGAGCTGCTGCAGCAGGGCAACTGATGAAAAGTAGGATGTGAAGTGGAGGAGCAAAGCAAACAGTGTGGCCACAGAGTCTTAGAAGGCACAGGAAAGGGTTAGCCTTGGCGCCTCTTCAATAGGTAAGGAACATGGTCTTGCTTATGTTTCAAAAGGCATCCTTTGAAATGAATGAAAGGTTAGAAGGCAGAAAGGTCTGCAGCAGGCTTCTGAGAAGGTGACATTATTTAAAATGGTTGGATTGAAGAGAGTTTGCAGCTATGTCTTCCACTGGATTTGCCGGCAGATGGAGGTGCAAGAAAGGGATGAGTCAAAGGGATTAAAAGGGATTTAATTTCTGCAGTTTGGACATCTGGAAGGATGAATTTACCACAATTTTACAGAAAAAAACTAAGAGTAGAGCTTGTGAAAAAGTGACTGCTATAACCCTCCTAACGTGGGAGATTGGATGTTAACAGGGTCATCCATTGAAGCTACAGTTTGGGTCTTTGCATGTACTGTCAAGCTAGCCTAACACCCATTACATCACATCTGCAGTCTTTATGGGAGTCTGAACCCTGCTTCTTACTTCACTACATCGCTTGCTGGCTCAGAACACAGCAGGTGCACATACTGGGCAACAGAAAATGATAATTCCAGAAATGCAGTGAAGAAAGAGGTCATTCATCATCAAGCTTAACTGTTTGCTTGTTCATTGGTGACTTATCTTCCTGTTACTAACTATAAATAAGTTGACATATTTCCTCCTTTATTTTTCAGGCTTCTGTTTCTGCAGTCATATCATATTTCATGTCTAATAAAGTCCAGTTAGATTCTAAGCAAACAAGCAAAGGCATATGGAAGAAAGTTCACTGTGGCCTTAGTCATAATACCCCCAAAATGGAAATGACTCAGATGTCTTCCAGGAGAAAAGAAAACCAAAGCATAGCCCAGTCAAACAAAAGAAAAGTTCTCAGCAATGCAAAAGCAATGCAAAATAAACTACAACTGTACACAGAACATGGATAAATCTCCAAAGATATGGATGAACAGAAAAGGCTAGGCACAAAAGAGGATTACTTTATGTTTCCATTGGTAGGAAGTACAAGGAAAGGAAAAACTACTCCATCAGAATGGAGGTCAGAGCATTGGTTTCCTCTGGATCAACCAGGCATGGTGTCAAAATGAGCATTCTCAATATAAGTATTCTGAATTTGGCTGCAGATATTGGTTACACATGATGATAGATACATAGAAATCTATCCAGTTATGTAGCCTCAAAGTTCACTATCATATTGAATCCAAATTATGTTGTAGAATATTATTTTAAGGTGTGTTACTTTTGTTAACGTTGCATTTGTTTAACTCTGTGACGCTGTGTTACTTGACTGTCCAAAACACCTGGTGGTCTAATAAAGAACTGAACAGCCAATAGCAAGGCCAGAGAAAGGATAGGTGGGGCTGGCAGGCAGAGAGAATATCTAGAAGGAGAACTCTGGGAGCAAAAGAGATCTAGGAGCAAGAGAAGGAGGAGGACATCAGAGGCCAGCTACCCAGCTACACAACCAGCAATGGAGTAACAACGAAAGGTATACAGGAATAGAAAAGGGAAAACCTGGAAGCAAAAGAAACAGATGGGGACAATTTAAATTAAGAAAAGCTGGCAAGAAACGAGCCAAGCTAAGGCCAGGCATTCATAATTAAGAATAAGCCTCTGTATGTGATTTATGTGGAAGCTGGGTTGCATCCCCCCACACACACACATACACAAAAGAATAAAGAAAACAACCAACAACAAAAGTATGCTTTAATACTGCAAACAAGAGATGAGGGCATTACAATGTTGCCTATCATACGCCATAGCAAGGAACAATACTGGAATGAATATTTTGTCCTTCAAAACTAGAAATAGGAAATGTACAGACTTTGTCTTCTGGTCCCAGTAGCTGAATTTATGTCTGTTTATGGCCCTTTCCACAGGACCTTCTTTCATCCACCTCCCATCATGCTTATTCCATCCAAAGACTGGTTAGCACCAGCCCTTGGCCTGTTCTGCTTCATGACTAAACCTGATATATCTCAGAGGAAACAGGAGACATCACTGACCAAGCTGTATTCTTTTAGCCCCTCTCTGCCATGTCCTCCTGTGACTGGGCTGCCCCTTTCCACACTCCTTTTAACTTTGATCGTCTTCTCTCTCTGAACTTGCATAGCTCTTTACTTTTCATCTTTAGTCAGCTCTGGGTGTTCTAAGCCCCGAATACCTTTCTTGACTCTCAATTCCCTACCACATACTCCTATTAGACTTCCCAGGGAAGTTATGGGAACCCCTTCATGGGTAGAGTATTCTCTCTTCACCCTAAACCTTGTAAGTTAGATAGGATTTGTCAGCTAGCTAATCACTAGAGTAAATACTTCATTGCTAAGGCTTAGGACCAATCTGGTCTATCACAGAGTGGATGAGAGGGAGGGCTATCTATAGTAAATAAGATGGCAAGTTGAAGACATATTTACCTTCAGTTGGAATTTGTGCCCAGTGGTTAATGGGAATTGTCTCCTGATTTGAATGACTAGCCTTTCTTCCCTTCCAAACGTTTGTTGGAAAACAACCAAGACTATATACTCCATAGGAAATTTTGAAAGAAGTAACTTTGGGGCAAAAACTTGAATTTCCTTAAGTCCAGACATGTTGGCACATGCCTGTAACCCCATCCAGCAATAAGGGGCTGAGGCAGAGAGATCATGAGTTTGAGGGCATTCTGGGCTACATAAATGAATGTCTCAAAACAACAACAAAAATACTTGTCTAGGAGCTTACATGTAATTCCCATAGGATGCAGCCAGGAGGCTAACTATAGGCTTGTCCTGCATACCAAGTCACTCCCAACTCTCTATCCCCCTGGTTCCAGGGTGGTTATACATCAGAACAGTGGCATATTAAACTGACTTACTGTTCTCACCAGCATGAAATGGCTAGTAATTTTGGAACAAGGGCCTCATGTTCCCCATTTACACTGGACTCTACAAGTTACATTGCCAAACCTGACTTTTTTTTTTCAACTCAGTTAGCAAACTAAACATCACTGCTTATTTTAAAACTCACTTCAAGTCTCTGCAGCAGATAGAAGCTGATCAACTAACACACTGTCAAATCCCCATGGAGACTAATGTTTTCAGGGCATAACTGGAAGAAGATTGGGTTTCTAGACCTGGACATTCTTCTCCCAAACTGGAAAAGATAATGACCTCTCTAAAAATCAAAGGCAAAGATCATGGATTAAAAAAAAAGGTATTGAAAAAAAAAAGAATTTAATAGAGCTTTCATTCTTCTTTAGGGATGACATGAATTATATACTTATGACTGTAGAACTATCTCATCAGTCATAGGGTCAAGTTGTTGAGCAGCACCTGTTACCTAGAAGATTCCACACTCCCCACTGATCAGTCAAGAAGATGTGGGGATGCCGCTGGATGGGGCTACAAACCAGCTTTCGACTGAGGTTCACAGAAGTGACAAGAGGAACTGGGGTACCCCAATGCATCATTGTGTCTCCCCATTCCTCTACAAAACCAAACATGTGTCACAGACAGATTCATTTGACCTCTGGCTATTCAACCAGGCTCCTCTAGTCTCCTATCAAGCTCTGATCATTGCAATGTCATGTTCACTGGATATTTCAAAGCAATTCATTTCCCCCTTTTCTGTCTCCCCTCTTTTCACGCCTTTCAATGATCTCTCAGCATGTAATGTCCTCTCGCCCTTTGCCAGCAGCACAGTCAAAGGGGCTGGGCAGAGTGAACATGCAAAGTGGACCTTGGAAGCCAGAGGGCTGGGTGCCTGCCACCGCCCCTTTATCACTAATGGGACCTTTATTCACAGCCTCCTCCATTGTCTTCTTTCTCCTCCAACTGTTTTCTTCCCTGCTTCTTTGCTCAGAGAGAGATGACCTCTCCACCTACTTCCCTGGGAAAATTGAGAACATCTGATGAGAACTCCCACAGTTTCCTCCCAAGCTCCTTCAGTTTTCTTTGGATCATCACCCAAACTTTCCTCCTTCCCTCTCATCTTGGAAGAAATGTTCCCTGCCACATGGACAGGTTAACCCCTTCACCTGCCTCCCACCATGCTGGGCTTCCCTTCAGAGACCATGGTCTCTCTTTTTTCTCTGCTGGTGACTTGTCCAGTGCAACAACATGGGCTCAAATCTTTTCATTCAAAGATAAACAAACATACTCCCACCAACAACGTTCCCTCCTCAGCTACACTCCATGTTAACTTGTCCTTTTCTACCAGCCTCTTCATAGTTTCTGTCTCCTCTCCATATGCTCTTGACAAAGCAAATCATTGTCAGATACCAAATTCATCACTAAATGTTGAAAGCATCAGATCAATGGGAAACCTACTTCTTGGTCTCCCTCACCTTGCCTCATTTTCTCTTCTGTTACACAAAATTGTCTTTTCAGAGGCCAGATCTGGTGGTGCACACCTATAACCCCAGGAGGCTGAGGCTAGAATATTGCAAGTTCAAGGCCAGCCTTGGTTATCTTGTGAGGTTGAAGACAGCCCATGTGATATAATAAGACTCTGTCTCAAAAGTTAAAAAAAATAGGAAAAAAAGTTTCTTTTGGGTGACTACTACTTTATAGATACAGTGTGGCTCTTCCATGTGATGCCTTCAGCTTGGTTCCTTCTGTTCTGGATTGTCTTAGACATTCAGGCAGGTTGTAGATCTGTGAATTTCAGAACCACAACTTATCTTATTTCTGTGAAAACTGGTTGGGATTTTGACAGGGAGTGCAGTAATTCTGTAAGTCATTTAAGGTACTACCGACATTTTAACCATGTTTATTGTTTCAATCTATAAGCACTCCTGCATATTTCCTTAAGCTTTTTTTTCTTTAATGCTTGCATAGATGTCTATGCAATGAAAGCCTCTCACATTAACCAATGAAACAGAAGAGCCCAGAGATGAATGCATAATCCATACATTTTCCATCAATTGGTTATCAACAGTAATCTATGGACAGTTGAATGACCACATGCAGAAGAATGACATTTAGTTGCTGGTCTTTTGTTTGCTTGGTTGATTGGTTTTGGGTTTTTGTTTCTAGATTGGTTTTCTCTACTTATTTTTTGTTGTTTCCCTTGTTTATTATTGTTTTGAGAAAGAGTCATACCATGTAGCCCAGGCTTGCCTGGAACCTGCAATCCTCCTATTTCAGCCCTTGCCCCCACCATATTGAAATTATAAACTTGTACTACCACACCCCTTAAAATCCAAATCTTATTTCCCACAGTGTGCAAAACTCCTTTCAAAAGCTGAGCAAACCAGAGACCTAGGAGGGCCACCCACTCAGAAGCACTCCTGTCTCAAGATGAGGCCGTCCTTCCTCTTTTAGTGATGTTAGCTCCCCTCCAACTTTCCCTACTTTTCACTTAAAGGGTCCTGCAGTGTTTTCTATATTCTTTGTCTGTAACTCAACAAAATTTATTCCCACAATGCCTCATTGGCCTGCCCTCTGCTCTCCTCACTGTTGTTATTCCATGGCTCCTACCCTCACAGCCCTTCCCATGCTATGTTTTACTTCTGGTATCAGCCCTATATTCCAGACCATATCTCTAACACCTGCTAAGTACCTAAGCCTGACATCTTCTGACCTCTTTATGGGTATGGCACACTGGTTCCTCTAGATCTAACTAAGAGAATTAGTATGACTTTGATGCAAGGCACCTTGATGTGTGGCTTTTGGGGAGCTTCTAATATTCTAGCAGGGGGCATGCACTGGCTCACCAAGTCTGTATACAAAGTTTCACCTGCTTGGAGCAAAAGCAGGAGGCAGTGGACAGTCATCTTTTGCTGACTCAAAGTAGCAAAGATTCACTGGCTCTGTGTTTGGCACGGTATGTATGTATGCCTCACGGTCCTCTTAAAAAACTACACTGTGCATGATATTGATAGCAGACAGTGACACTTCCTAAAATTAGATAAACATTGCTTGCACACCTAAAGATATAAAACTAATTAGTTACTTTGGCTTCGAGTCAAGGCACAATGGTGTTGCATGAAACAGGAAGTGATGGGGTGTCTGGCTTGGGCACTGTGGATCAAGAAAAGCTGTGACCTCTTTTCCACTTATTGTTCACACTGGAAATGCTTTCCTTCCATCAATTAAAAGACACATGTGGATTCTGTCCCTCCAATTATTTGTGTCTGTTAATTATCTCCCTCTGATTCAGAATTACTTTCCTTAGTTCAAATGCCTGGCTCTGCTTTCCTAATCACATATCCCCAAGTCGCTAGGAGCTCTGTGAGTGATGCACTTCTATAAGACTCTGCTGTTGCTATTCCCTTCCCCACATTAGGAAAGTTAGGGAGAGTTAATAAAAATTTGGCCATGTATGTGTCCTACCCTCCCACCAGAGGGGAAAATAGCTTTCTTGAACAAAGGAGAATTAAAGAAAGCTCCCTTCCTCCACCAGGCTAGATTCCCATTCAGAGCCTCCAGCTCATTCCAAACCTCACCCTGAAATCAGGGAGGCCTGTACCCTTGGGATGCTCACCACCTTCTCGGTATGACCTGCAGCATTCACAGCTTCCGAGTACCCTAATCTGTTCCATATTCCAGCAGGCCTTCAGAAAGGCCAAGTAATCATTCTCACACCGTCACTCCACACTTGCTTTCCCACTCACATCCGCTTGGCTTTGGGAGTAACAGGCAAATTGAGTTCTGCTCTCCCTGATGCTGTGTAGCTCCTCGGCCTTGGCTTAATCGAGGTACTTCTTTGGAAATAAGCCATGCACAAAACAGCCTGCCAAAAGAACATGGAGAGCTATGGAATTGCCTTCTCCCAGATTAAGTGGAGTACCTAATCACAGGCACACCACAGCTGTTACAGAAATAAATATAAGGAGCAGAAAGCAATAAAAAGGGTCTGTGTCTACACAATCAGATGCTGCTATTGCTTTCCTCTAATGACCACTGTGTGCCATTTTCAATCAAACTCCACTCCTTTCAAGCTCATCTGCCAATAAGGATATCAGACTTGAGAGTAGAGCACCGATCTGAGAAATTCCCAGGATATAGAGTGAAGCAAGCATTACTCATCAAATTGAGTCATTGGTGTGACTACTTGCTAATCCTGTATTTCTTAGTTATGCCTTACCAATTTATCAGGCCATCCCAACTCCACCTCTGCCATGTGTCCCCAGTCCTGCTCACCTCTACCTCCAAGACTATTTGATTTCAAGGCACTATCAGATTTTGCCTGGAATGTAAAAGTTGATGGTCAGTGGTTCTTGGCCTCATCTTTCTTTTCCTTATAGTCTGTTCTTCACATTGCAGCTGGAGAAAGCATTCTTGTGTCTAAATCATCCTCCACAGTGTTCCCAATGCCTTTGGAAAAAGCTTTGTGTCCAGCCCACAGAACTTTCTTTAGGCTGTCCCTGTGTCCCCTCACTTATCCTTATCATATGACACCATTTCACCCATTCTGTTTCAGTCAGGCTAATGGCCCTTGTGCTGTTTTCTCATGATACCAGCATTTTCCCAACTGTCATAGCCCCCCTCCCCCATGGTTGAGCCTGTAATGGGGATTCTTCTGTATGTGTAGTTTGTTGACGCCTTACAGAACAAATAAATGAGTTAGGGAAACAAGAGAAAAAGGAGATACCAATAAAAGTTCCTACTAAAGATCATGCTCAACCTTGTAGTCTCATGGCCCTACTTGAAGCAAGAGACTGGCATATTATACCAATCAGCCTTTGGCTATGGTTCCTTCCTGACTCAGGCCTTTTCCTCCAGTGGAGGCAATTGCAATCGTGAACAGAGAGCAGGCAACACTCACAAGAGCTGGGAGTGGCAACTTGCTACAGCAAAGGGGATCTAAGATGTCAGTCTTTATCCTAAATCCACTTTCAGAACTTCTGTTAGCTGTCTCTCTCACTGGAAACACTCTTAGCTCAGATCTTCCTATCTGCCTTGTTTTTCATTATCATTTATATCATCTTATTTAAGCAGCAGAACCTGGCAATCCAGGGAAAGTAGCCACCACACTACACTGACCTCCTAGTTTGCCAGTCTCATTGTCTAATATCCCTTTGCACTCTCTGAAATATGTCTTATTTGATTTTTAATTGAACATTTACTGACTGTCCTCCAGGACCCAGATTTGTAAATCTAACAGTAAAGTCACAAGGCTCTGGAATCAGACATCTTGGTTCATTTCTAAGTCTGGTTCAATTCTGAATCTATCATTTATAAGCTATATAATGTTAAGCCAGTTGATTCATTTCTTGTAATGCCAGATTAATCAGGTTATTAAAATGATTAAATGAACTGATTAAAGTACTTGGGAAAGTGCCTGATGTATATAAAAATCCTTCCACAAATGATAGCTTAGGAGATACCTGGCATATGAATGAAAGAATACATGAATGGATGAATGCATGAATGATTTCTCTAGTAATTTAAACTATAGTTATGGTGGTTTGAGTTGGAATGGCCTCTGTAGGCTCATATATTTGAATGCTAGGTCATTAGAGAGTAGTGCTACTTGAGTGGGACTAGAGGTGGTAGGGTCTTGTTGGAGGAAATGTATCATATCACTGTGTGTGTGTGTGTGTGTGTGTGTGTGTGTGTGTGTGTGTGTGTGTTGGGGAGGGGCGATCAGAAGCCCAAGCGAGGTCCAGTGATTCTATACCTCCTGCTGCCTGCAGATCTGAATGTAGTACTCTCAACTTCTCCAGCACCGTGTCTGCCTGCCTGTCACCATGCTCCCTGCCATAAGGACAATGGACTAAACCTCAGAAATGGTAAGCCAGTCCCAACAAAATGCTTTCCTAAAGAGTTGCCAGGCCTGTGAACAGGGGCCTATCTGAGGAGGTGAAAGCAGTGAGGAGCGGGCTTAAATGGTAATGTCTGGGACTGGGATGCAGCCAGAGCCCATGTCTGGGTTTATGGCCACCAAAGGTAGAGTAGAAAGGGCTGTGCAGAGCTGGCCCCGCCCCCTCACTGGCTACAACACTAGGGAGAACTGGTCCTGACCCTCACTGGGCAAGGCACTCAGAAGAGAGGGTCCTACCCCTTATCTGGGCAGCACAATAGAGATGACCCTGTTCTCAGGAGCAGGGGCAAGCTGGTTCTGAGGGTGGGAAAATGGGAGAGCATGTGGTGTAAGAAAGATACCTCCCTCTTGCCCCTGGCCACCTGCAGCAGCTAGGGGATCTGATCCAATCCCTCACCAATCGCAGCACTCAGGAGAACAAACGCTCCACCTGGCCTGGGTAGCTGAGTAGAGTTGACCCTGTAGACAGGGGCATGGCTGTGCAAGCCCTGAGGGTGTGAGAGGGACAGAGCTGGCCACATCCCCTTCATTTGCCATGTGGTGGTAAGGGTGAGGGAAAGGTACCCTCCTGTTCGTACCCCTACCACCTGTGGTGGGTGAAGGAACTGACCCTCTCCCTTACCAGCTGCAGCACTCTGGAGGGTGGACCCTGCACCTTGCCTGGGCAGCACAATAGAGCCAATCCTATTGGTGGAGGTATGGGTGAGCCAGCCTCAAAGTTGTGAGCATAGGAGAGCTGTCCCCATTAGTCACCTGTCATGTGGCAGCATGGGCAGAGGAGAGATGCCCTCCCCCATCCCATCTGATCCCCACCCATCAATGCCTGAGGCAGGTGGGAGAGCAGGCACTGAGGTCATAAGAGTGGGGGAGATGTTCCTGCCCCTCTTCAGCTGCGGCACTCAGGAGAGTGGCCCTACACCATGCCAGGGCAACACAGTAGAGTTGGCCCTGAGGGAGTAGGTATGGGAGAACTGAACCTAAGGACACGAAAGCAGGAGAACTGGCCCTGCCCCTTGCTCTTCTTTGCAAGGGGTGAACTAGCCAGGACAATGCAGGAGAGCTCACCCCAGTGATGAGGACAAGTGAGAGCTGGTGGACTGACCAACCCTGCAGACTTTAGACCCAAAACCAGGGTTATGAGTTGCCTGGAGTATGTGAAGGGACCAGTCCTGCAGACCCAAAGCCACAACATCTCCACAACACAGGCCAACAACAGAATAACCAAGAGGAGTTCCAATGAGGGCTGAGCATCATCGATAGTATAATAGAAACCAGAGGCCTCGAACTAGACCAATAACTCTTTGCAGTGAACACTTGCATGTAAAGATACATGGACAAAAGTGTTTACTGTTCACTGTGTTACACTACAGCTTCCATGACAAGATTGATTTTCCTTTTTTCCCCCCTTAAATTTTATTTTATTTTATTTAGGGAGGGGGTGCAAGGGCAAAGGTTAAATGCAAAGGGATGGGGGAAAGTATGGGATGGAAATACATGATGTGAAAGACACAAAGAATAAATAAAAAAGAAAGTTTAAAAAAAAGACATCACTTCAGCAAATACATGTGTTCTTCCTGAGATATTCTTCACTGCACAATAAATTAAAAAGCAGTAATACAAAAAGAAAAAAGAAAAAATGAATTGCCATGGTCATGGTGTCTCTTCACATGCAACATAACATTGACTAAGACAATGACCATGTTATCTATACAATGTAAAGCAAAGACCATTGGTACTTTTGGCTTTTTAACCTTCAAAGTTAGAGAAATTCTTATTTCCTTTCTAGCCATCAGTAGGCCTCCATACTAACTATCCTGGCTAGTTTTATGTCAACATGACACAAGCTAGGGTCATTAGAGAGGAGGGTGCCTCAGTTGAGAAAATATCTCCATAAGATCAAGCTGTAGGCAAGCCTGTGGAGCATTTTATCAATTAGTGACTGATGTGGGAGGTCCCAACCCATTGCAGGTAGTGCTATCCTGGGCTGGTTGGTCCTAGAGTCTATAAGAAAACAGGCTGAACAAGCCCTGGGGAACAAGCCAGCAAGCAACACTCCTCCATGGCCTCTGCATCAGCTCCTGCCTCCAGGTCCCTGCCCTGTTTGAGCTCCTGTCTTTACTTCCTTTGATAATAAACAGTGATGTGGAAGTGTAAGCCAAATAAACCCTTTCCTCCCCAAGTTTCTTTTGGTCGTGGTGTTTCAACACAGCAATGATAGGGTCTGTGTTGAAAGGTCAAGCCAGACATGATAGCATACTTCTCTAATCCCAGCACTTGAGAGGCAGAGGCAGGTGGATATCTGTGAGTTCACTATATAGTCAAGCCTGGTCTATATGGTAAGTTCCAGGACTGTCAGGTATACATTTTTTTTACACTTAGTTCACGTATGGGGGCAGAGGATGACCTGTGCCATGGTGTGCATATGGTGATCATAGAACAACTTAGAAAAGAGTCTCTCCTACCATGTAGGTCCTAGGGGTTGAAACTAGGTCTTCAGCCTTCACAGCAAGCATCTTTATCCACTGAGCCATCTCACTGTCCCCAAATGTTTGTTTTCTTTTGATGCTTAGAGTTTAGATTAAATATCCTGAAACAAGGCATTCTAAATTCTAAAGGAAACCTCCAAGACCCTCAGCCCCCATATCTCAGACATATGAATTCATTGTTGGAACAACTTTGTCCATGGCTACTATCAAATCAGACTTTGCCATGGTATTAAATGGGCTGCCTGTATCCTCAAGAGGGGAAGTTGTGCTGAGTTCCAGACATCACATGAGCTTCAGGTCTGTCTGCAGCCTGAATGAAATAGGCAGAGGATCTATCAGTTCAGTGGCCCTCAGAAAGACAGGTATTATTAGAAAGTAGAAAACAAAGTTGGCCTTTGAACAAATATAAACTGACCATTCTCTGAGAGCAGGCACTTCAGTGAACATAATGATAAACGATATCACAGTATAACATTTAAAAAAAATGAAAAGCCTATGGGGATAGCCAACTGCTCTGTGATTGGATTTGAGATACATTCCATGGGAGGGAATGTACAACTGATCCTATAAACTTGTCAAAAGCATAGGGCTGGGAAGGGCATGGGTGGGGGATATACACTACCATTGTTTCCCTATACAAACATGTCAAACTGCATCCTAATATTTATATTTATACCCATAGACTGGTGGCTCTCAACCTGGGAGAGAGAAGCTTCTTTTTGCAGGGAATAGCAGTTAATGCAGAGACTCATATCTGATCAGAGTGCTGAGAATAAGTGGCTAATGGGTGTTCGGTGTTCAACGAGACACCTATTCCATAACTAGCCCCTGACAAGGTCCAGCATCGTAGAAGAGAGGATGGGAAGAATTGAAGAGTTGCACTACAGGAAAGACTGTTGTAAAGCGCTGCTTTCACGATATGGCATTGAAAGCCTGAGCACACAGCAGCTATGGATACTTGCAAAAGACCCTCAAACTTTCCATCACGGATGCAAGATTTGACCATGAGTTCCCATCTCTTCCTTATGAACTAGTTACTGTCAATGGTTGCTAGAGGGGTGTGTGTGTCATTTTCTCTAATTGTATAGTCTCTGGAACACTAAGTAGGAAGAAATAGTTCAGAGAGAAAAGGAGGGGGACAATAGAGGGTTGTGGGGATGAATGTCATCAAAATACATTCTATAGATATATGAATTTGTCAAAAACAAAGAAAAAAACCAAAGGACTCAATGCAAAAATCAGTTCTCACAAGAGACAGATAATTGTGTGTATGTGAAATTTTTGTAAGAGCACTTGCAACTGTTTGGATGCAAATACTGCATTCCGCAGCTCATTTAACAGCAAGGCCTGGTATAAGCAGAGCTTTTGCAGCAAGCAGTGGAGTGTTTGTGTGCCTAGACCAATTAACTAGGACTGAGTCAGGGCCATGCCCACCCTAAAGGCCCAAGAAGGATATATACGAGCTAAAGGAGCCTCTGAAGAAGTGCCCTTTGCCAGGGCTTGTGCCAAATGAATCCAGACCACACTCCAGGGGGATCGGGAGTACTTCAAATGCTTGGGTAACATCTAGAGACCCTCAACTACAAGCGTTGTTGTCAGATTCCAAATAGTGGCAGGAGGTGCTCTAATTAACTATATGCCCAAATCTAAGATGGCCCTTTCAAAGCACTGGCCAAAGTCTCAGAAATGCCCAGAGAAAGGTACATCGCTCCCAATGTGATCTCACTCACTTTCTTAATGCCAAATCCCATGTAATACTTGGAAGAATCTTCAGCCTAGATACTCCTTGGAAACTCCAGACCTGCTGTGTTGCTTACAGTAGGCACAAATAACTGGTAACTATGGTGTGCTTGAAATAGAGCCAATAAAACCAAGCCAGTCCATTTTTATTATATTTCATTTTCATTATTCAGAAATGGTAGTGTTGTCACTGGAACCTTTCTAATTATGTTTGCAACAACTTGGGATGGAAATCTGGCTAAGCCATGAAATTTTCAACTACAGGGGAAAAATTAGCACCCAAATTGGAATGAAGTTAATATGAAAAGGTGTCAAGATTTCATTTTGGATATATGAGGTTAAATTGAAGTATTAATTTCACCTGCTTTTTTTTTCATTTCTTTAATATGGCTATGAGAACATTTAAAACTTCTAGATGGAGCTGTATGACTCCCACTTCCCTTGGGTCTTTCCCAAGTACCTGGAACAAGCATAGTCAATATTAGACATAATCTGTCCGCCACCCCCACTGCCTTCCTAGTGTCTTCCCACTTCTGAATTCCTTAAATGCCCTTACTTACCAGATCACTCTCGAAAGATATTGCTGCTTGCTTCAAAATCAAGTGAGATGGTCAACCTCATCCAGTGAGGGAAGGAGCTCTGTCTGGTTCTCAATTGTATCCGCTCTCATCTCTGAGCCAAGAACAGTGTGGGATAGGCTCTCAGTAAAGACTTCCTAAATGAATGAATGTACCAATGAATGAATGGATGACTCATCTCTGGCATGTTTGGGACCTCAGAGAAAACAGAGCAAGTAAAACTGAAAAGAGACTTTCTGGTGTGCTCACCTGAAGCCACCTGCCTTAGACTGCAAAGGCAGCAGAGTCCCACCTGGGAGGCCATGGAGTGGAAAAGGGAAAAAATGAGCCTCTATCTGCCTCCTGTGGAGGGGGACCTGGAGATAATCAGAGCAGTCAGGAACTTTTTGGTGGATTAAGGAGGTTTTGAGATGTTACAGCTGCTTCCTTAAACCACACCCTACTCAGCTTTGCTATGTGGCCTCACTGCTGGAAAAGCTGGAAGAGGAATTGTAGAAACAAGAAATCTAGGTCAGCAGAAGCCATGGGAAGATTAAGGAAGGAATGATTTGCCTCTGAGTACCAATTAAGCCAAAGCAACTGCCAGTTAACAGGTCTAACTAAGGGATTAGCTGAAGAAAGTCAGGCCTATCCCAGAAAGGCGGGCCCAAACACTATCTCACAGCACTATGAGCAGCATTAGCAGCGAGACCTGTCCAGGGCTACTTTAGATTCTCTCTCTCTCTCTCTCTCTCTCTCTCTCTCTCTCTCT
>CABHPQ010167471.1:31323-50800 GCA_902168405.1 Peromyscus aztecus
GCTCACCACTTAAAACCCTTACTTATTAGCAAATGACAGTCCCAGAGCAAGACATGAGGAATAGAGACACAACAGCATCATATTTTGCAGTTACACCCTAACATCCACTGGCAAAACTTGAGCAATAATCATGTCAGCAGCTCATTCCTATTTCTTATATTCTGTTATTGTCTGCCACAACCACTGTACTGTGATGGAGACTAAGGAAAGGAAGACACAACTGATCAGGAAAAGGTGTCTTCCAGCAAAATTAATCACCCAAAACTAGCTAGTAGAAGAAACTGCTGTTCAACACATTTGATGGCTACTAAGCTCAGAGCTGAGACTTGGGGTGAGGGTGAAGAGCTACCATGGAGGAAGTAACATAAAATCGCCATTTTCAGGCAACTGAATTTGCTTCCTGTTGGTAGCTCTTTACAAAGTAGAAAAAGAAAAGTATTTCCTTATCACCTGCCACACTTGCTGTATCTCTTGGAAAAATGCATATAAAAAACATGCATTTGTGCCCAGCTCAGTCTTCTTCCCACGTCATTCTTATGTTACCTCCTCATGTTAAGGCTTTGGATATCTATATAGCTACCTTATACTTCCTATTTCAGGGACAGCAAGAATCCCCAACTTACGTGGCTCAGAACATTTCATGATATATTTCTTCCCATCCTTTTTTTATTTATCCTGCATCTTTATACTGAAAACATATCTTTGATAATATTAATATTCTTTACTCTTTTATCATATCTGTCAGTTTATGCCTTTTAATTTGAGTACTTATCTATTAATGTTTAATATAATTATTTTCATTGTTATATAAACTATTCATTATTCTATTTCTTACATTTTCCTTTGTTCTTTTGCTTTTATTTTGATTCATTTAAACTAACTATATTTTAGTACCTTTTTAATATGCTCTTCTGTTTTACTATTTGGCTGTCTTCTTTAGTGGTTACTTTTGGGATTACAATATATATTTACAATGTATCATAATATGCCATAAACTAATAGTAAATTCTTTCATATCAAATATTTAAATGTTACAACAGCGTTCTTTCCTTCCATCTTTTTTTCACTTCCATCTGTTTGTGGTTGTATTATGTGTACATTCCAGAATATGTGCCATATTTTGTTTGAAATATTCGATGATCTTTTAAAAAAGAATTGGGGACTATTACATATTTACTATGTGTCTATAGTCTGTCAAGCACTTCATGTCTTCCTGGAGAGTCTTGAATTTCTTCTTCCATTCAATATTTGAGAGCTTTCCATTCTTGAAATAAGCCCAAGGAGAGGTATGGCAGAAAGAGAATCCAGATCAGTGGTCCACTGAAGAACTCACATCAGCAATGCCCAGCAGGCATGTGCACTAACCTGCTTGTGATCATGAACATGAACAAATGACAGCAGAGATTCTGAGGATACTTGTTCTAAAGGAGAGAAAACACAGAAGTGATGAAACAAACCTCAGAAGACAACAAGCTAAAGATATAAGCAATCTGTTCTGAAAGGCTGAAGTAGGAACAAAGGTTTAAGAAATTTAGAGAATCATTTATACTCAAGATTAAAAAAGAAAAGAAAAGAAAAAAGGAGATGCAGCATGGAACCCTGAACATTCTCCATGACAGCATTATCTAACCTAAGGGGGCAGCAGATACAGGGTTAAATGTGAGCTCTGGTGTATGATTTCCAGTGTCTGATTCCTATCAGCAATATGACCTTGGACATGTTAATTAATTTTCTGGCATGATTTCCTTATCTGCAAAATGGGTGTGATAATATCATGACCCAGATAATGATGCACTTTATTGTTGAGAAGGGATCATTGGTAGACCACAAGGTGCATGCTCTCTTCTGAGTGTTCAGTAAACATTAGCTATTATTACTATGGTTACTAGATAACCCAACATCTTACCCACCTCTAAGATTTTATTTTTTTCAGAGCCTCACTTTTACTGTACTTTGAGTCCAGAGTAGAAATGGGATGTTTGTGTTTATCTTATTACATTCTTTTCTCATTCAACATCACCATACAATTAAGAAATTTTGTTCTATAATTTCTTTTGTTTAAGTTCCTATTTATAATACTGAAGGAATTACTTCCTTTATTGAAATAATTTACCAAGACTGTAGTGGTGACACAAACCCACCATGGGACATTCCTAAAATGATGAAAAACTAATACCCTGGATGGAAGCAGACTAACTTTATGATGTGTGTTCTTACAAAGTGATCTTTCATAAGGGAAAGAAGATCTGATCTCAAAATCATCAGAAAATAAAAACAAGAGAATGAATTATTCTGGTGAAAATATTATACATTGGGCACACTTGGGAGATTTAAAGGTCTAACCCTTCTCCATGTATGGCCTACTAACCTCATTTTCCAGATGTCAAGCTGAAGTTTGGGAAAGTTTATCACATATTCAAGTGCACACAAATGTGTCTTCAACAGCCATACCTTCAACTACCAAACCAAAAGCTACAGCACATTCAGAAGCGATGAAAGGACAGGAACACCTAGTACTTGTCAGGACCTGGAAGCCAAATAGAGGCTTAAACAGACACAGTTCATGGAGTGTGGAGCACTTTTCAGTGTCAGCAAGGTAAGGGAAGAGTGGAGGTTGAGGGGAGAAATCAAGAAGAAGACAGTTGAAGTTTGAATCCCACTCCCCACCCCAAAAAGCAGATAGAGTTGAGGACTAAATTCTCTGGTGATTTGGAAGGTACAGAGGCAGTAGCAAGAGTCAAGTAGACTTCATGTAAGTTGGTGGGCTAGTGGCCACCTCAGGGAGAGCCAGTAAAAGTAAAATAGGACAGAGGAAAAGCTTTGGAAATCCACAAAGAAAATGAAAGGATGCCAAGAAAGAGCAGAAACAGAGATGTTCCATGCAGAGAAGCCAGCCCAACACAGCCTCAGCCCTACAGGCCCCTGGCAGTGGGAGAAGACCCAGAAGCAGCTTCCAAAGGTAAGTCTGATGAATGCTGAGCAGACCTACCCTCGGAACAAGCCCACAACCCTCATGAGTCACATATGCAGTCTTAGCACTTGGGACGACTTCCTCCAGCCGGCAGGTCAACAGCAGAGAACTACTACATTTTGTCGTGCTTTATGCCTGGGAAGGCAGCGGGCAGATGCCATCTTGAAAGATAAGCTGTTATTTGATATTGGGCTTTGTTTAGGTAACTCGAGGGAGACTATTTATGGGTGATATTTATTTGGTATCATAGAAAAACTTTTAATTCAACAATACTATAATGATGAACTATTCCAATACATTTGCAAATTTTGGCAAATATGTTTCATTTTTCTCTTATATGCAGAATCTAGGTTTGTTTTTTTTAAGACAATAAGGCAGGTGGGAGACTTTGAGGGAAAAGAAAAGAGTTAATTGGATACAAAAGAGAGTAATAGAAGGGTAAATGTAATCAAAATACACTATCTGCATATATAAAAATCATAATAAAAGCTGTGCAATTAATATACACTAATAAAAATAATATGAGTTCTTCAAAAAAAATCAGGCACTTCAGGGGCTGAAGATCAAGGACTATCTATAGATTGAAAAAGTTCTATTTGAAATGCTACAACTTCAGGGAAAGGGAAGGCCCAGAGAGGCTGTTGTGAAGAACAGAAGGGTCGGATACAGGCTGGACAAAGGGTATATATGGCAGGTTTGAAGGAGCATAAGAAAGGAACCCTGCCATCAGTGGAGAGGAATAGGTCTAATCAACTAAAAATTTTCCAGCAGTTTGATTCTACAATGAACCCAAAGTCAAGGGGTGGAGAAGTGCATTATGTCCATTCTGCAAAACACACTCAAAGATACCCCTAAGCTAAAACAGCCATTCCAGTGGATGTTAAGTCAGGGGCATCTCAGAAGGATGCCCAGCCCACAGAATTCCAAAAAGGAAAGTGACTACCATGAAGACATGGCCAACATGGACACTTGTACAGTGCAGACTCAACAGCAGCATGGCCCAGTGGAAAGACAAGAGTCTACAGTGGTACAGTCAGCATGGCCCTCCCTCCTATGCAGATAACCAGCAGTCTGCAATTTTGAAGACCAAGAAGTAAGCTGCTGTAACATCTTGTTCTTTTCTTTCCTTTCCTTTCCTTTCCTTTCCTTTCCTTTCCTTTCCTTTCCTTTCCTTTCCTTTCCTTTCCTTCCCTTCCCTTTTCTTTTCTCCTACTTTCTTTATACATTTAACAGAATTTTTACTATATTGTACTTTTAAAATACTTTTATTCTTGACATATTCACCCAATTTTATTTATGACTGTTTTCATTTGGTAGTGATGGGTTTTTTGTTATGTTTTGGTTTTGTATCTTTTTTCTTTCCATTTTTGTCCTGCATTTCCTACACTTCCACATCAACCTCACTCTGTACTTAATAATCCCTTGAATTTATCTTCCTGGCTCTTCTTTTTAATGCACTGGTGTTTTTATTTTTTATTATTCTTTTTACATACATACAATTCACTTTTTAAAAACACTTCTTTTTGCCATTGTGGAAGCTATTTTATTTTGTTTTCTTTCTTTTTTCCCCTTCATTTTTCCATTTCTTCTAATCTCTTGCTCTTTCCTCTTCCCCTCCCTGCACCCTTCTCCATTTCCCTTCTTGTTCCATTTGTCTATTTTACCTTTCTTCCTTCCTTTTCTTCCCCTCTTCCTGTCTTCTTCATTGATTTCATTCATTTACTGCTTCCACGCTAACCCTCTGTGTGTCAATTGTCTTGCTGTTGAGACAGAGCACATGATAAAAGCAAATTAAGGAAAGAGAAGTTTATTGACTTGGAGTCCAGACCGTCATACGAGGAAGGTATGGTGGCAAAAGCAGGAGATGGTCACATTGTGTCTGTAGTCACGACGCAGAGAAATAAACGCTGTACTCAGCTTGCTCTCTTCTTCTTATTCACTTCAGGTCCCCCTACCCATCAAATGTGGGCAGAAAACCTGATGCACTTTATTTCATTTTTTTTTTTATCTAATCCCAGGGAAACTAATGAACAAGTCAAACTGAGGGAATGAGTGGGATCCTGGATCAAAAGGTGATAGAGGGGACAGGAAAGCTTTGGAAAGGCACTAGAGCTGTTACACCCTGGAGAGAAGAATGCAATATGCCATGGCCACGTTAGAAAGCAATTTGACTGTTTTTCAGAAATTAAACGTATGTTAACATACAATCAAGCAAGCCTGTTCATAAGTGCTTATTCAGTAAAAGTGGAAATATACATTCATACAAAAAGTACAGGCCAATATTCATAGTTTGTCATGAATTTCATGTTTGTCAAAAACTCAAGCATAAATAAGCATCTTTCAACTCCAGAAAGAATCAACAGTGTGCTATAGCCTTACAGTAAAATACTGCTTAGAACAAAAAGAGATGAGTTGTTGATACATATAAGTACAGGTT
The DNA here is from genome assembly GCA_902168405.1 of Peromyscus aztecus. Taxonomy (NCBI): domain Eukaryota; kingdom Metazoa; phylum Chordata; class Mammalia; order Rodentia; family Cricetidae; genus Peromyscus; species Peromyscus aztecus. Next base: position 36,732 of record CABHPQ010167471.1, read on the forward strand.
ATCCTCAGATGCGAAGTCAAAGTCTACACACTATGTCTCTATTTATGGAACATATTAGAAAAGCCTAGGAGTGTGAGAGCAGGAGAATTGTGGCTGAATTTTGTGAGTGATGGATTAGGAGTATCATGATTGTGCTAGTGGATACATGGTCAGAGAGAGAGAGAGAAAGAGAAAACAAGGGAATTGTTCTCCACTACCAAGAAACTGTACAGTGTGTAATTTTTTTAAGTGAGTCAATTAAATAAACAAAGCAGTGTTTGGTGCTGACAGCAACAGGGAACCTTTAAGTTAAAATCCAAACCCAAAGCATTGGATTCTGACAGATGCAGGGCTCCAGCTATTGGCAGCAGAATCCTAGGCCCTGAGTGATTGAGATGGTCCATGGTTAAGACAAAATACTTGCAGACTAACAGCTTCTTTGAACTTCCATAAAACTACACCTCCAACTCTGTGACAGAGCCAAATCATGTGGATTGATTGTAGTCCAGGACCACAAAAATGATAATCATTCAGTGAGATAAATAACAAAATTTTAAAAGCAGAATATCAGGTTTTTGAAAGGATGGAAACTTAACATCAGTCTCAGAGAATAGGAGTCACATGAATGGTAAAACTGTCTTTGATCGCACATGAAGCATTTAGGGTGGAGGAAGGAACATGGACTGTGGAACTGACAAAATTTCAGTATGAACTCCAGGTCTACCCTGCTTGCCCCAGGACTGTGGCAGATTGAATTCCAGGTCAAAGTCCTCATTCTTCCCTGAACTGTTCATGTTGTTGTGTTTCAAAGTTGTCCCTCTTCAGTATGCACAGAATGCCCACCCCCAATCTTTGAATTTGGGTTCAATGTAAAGTCATGCTTTAGTCAGCAGAATGTAGGAGGGAGAGAGAACACTATGGCTCGAAGGATCTTCCTGAAGAGACCTTGTGAGTTCCTGTTTGTCCTCTTGACCTTTGCCATCTGTATGAAGAGAACTTCTCTCACAAAGCCACTGCCCCTACAGCTAGAACACAAAACAGACCACAGTACTTAACTGTCTAACCTGTGAGTGAGAACTGGTGGTTTTTGCTTTGAGTGGCCGGGGCTGGTGGCACAGCATTGCTGGGCCCAGTAGCTACCTGCTGCAATGACCTCAGGTCAGTAAACTTTCCTCCTAGTATCTGTTCATCAATTCGTCATTTATTTAGTGTGCTCAGAATATGAATAGATGTGAGCATGGTGAAGAGTTTTGCTATCACTGTCAAGTGTAGCCAGAAGACATGGCTTTGGCCAGTCCTAAATCTCCTATTGCTTATAGATGTCCAGTCCTTTAGGTGATTCCCACCAGATGTGTGCTCACTGGCGCTGCACCATTCTCAAGTCTCTGTTCCACTGTAGCCCACTGACCCGCCTCCATTGCCTTCATCCCTCTGAACTTCCTTTCAAGGCTGTGCTAACTGTGGGGGTCCCCCAGCACTGTGGGTGCTGAAGCATTTGGCTGTGATGGGGACTAGGCCCATGTGGCCACTGAAGTGACACTGAAATAACTTTAGATGCATTTAATAAATTTAATTAAAACTGTTTGATAGAATTAATTTAAATTTAAACAGTTAAAATTCAGTTCCTCAATCATACTGTTTTTATTTCAAGTGTCCTCGGTGTTCTAGAACTACTACATGAGACAGTGTATAGGACAGTCTTGCCACACACAAATTTGACTGAGCTGTGTCAATTCAGATATGTGAGTGCCTTCTTTCAGTTTGCACTGTTGTGTTTTTCCTCCTAAGAATTCATGGCAGCTTTCAGGGATAAAACCAAACCAACAACAATGCAGCCCCTGTTATGGTGTGTGCCTCCTCCCACCGTTTCCGTCTGTACTTGTTGGGGTCCCCAGAGTCCCTCCTTAAAGCTTGGCTGCCGCTATAACCTTCTTCCCTGCCAGATGCATTCCAGTTCAGTGATTATCCTTCTACAGGAAATTTCTAGAATTCCATGAAAATCAGTCAATAAACAGAGTAATATAGGGATGTGCTATCATCCAGATCATCCCTCTACAAGACTACACAGAGGTAGGACTTAAAATGAAAGCCGCTCTGCTCAGGTGTCAGGTGAGTAATGCATGTGCATGCATCATGCCCCGTGTAGGACTCCAGCACAGACCAGACATGCCTTTTCTCCTACTTGTACCACTTGCATTTGAGCTGGGTATGTTTTTCTGATGCCAAAGATGGACTCACTCCATCATGGTTTACAATTAATTCCCACCCACACAAACTCATGAGTGATTGGAAATGATCTATCAAAACTCTCGCCAAAGGCCCATAATTACCTCCCATTAACTACCCCAAGGCCATATCCTTTTGCCTCTGGGGGTGTAGAAAAGAGATAAATTTCTGATTTAAGAATCTCACTGCAAACACTCTGTAAACCTTTCCAAATGGCTCCAATCCTTCCTGTAGCTCACCAGTACCTATTTTTAGGAATATACTATAATTATGAAAAAAAAATGCTGATATGTCATCAATGTCTGTATTAATTTTTCTACTTTACCCTCTTGAGGAATATTCATAATCTCAAGAGAAAAAAAAAGAAAACCAGAAGGAGGTTTCACATTGGGAGCCTAGGTTGGTCCTGAAGGAAGAACAGTTAACCAAGAACAAAGCTGCAGAACTGTCTGGTGTTTTTTCCAAGCTCTTTGGAATTTTTGGTCTTGGACAGACAGAGCAGCACATCACATTTCTCCCAAGTTTCCAACCCCAAAATATTTTCTTAATTTTGAATCTTTGAAGAAGAAATGCTACATTTGCTCTGTGAATTTTTGATGGTTGAACGTGCCGCTAGCTTTTGCCTCTTGTCCCTCAAAAGAAGCAGGGGCCAATGGAAAATGCTGAGACGCTGCATATTTCTGCCCATCTGCTGAGATTTTTCAAAGCACACCACACCGAAATTAGCCCTGGTCAAGGAGCTCATCTTTGCTACCTATAATGTGATAACTAAACAGAAAATACGTAATTCCAAAGTAAGTGAACTCTCTCTCTGTGTCCTCCCACACAAGAGGCTAGATACTAAATACCTTCAGCTGTTCCCTCTTAAAGGGGCTGGCAGCATGTATTTGCATTTCCCGTTCTCCAAGAAGCCTAATCACCATAGCAAACTCCTCTGAATAGGTCTTTCAGATGCCAAAGCATCTCCCATTGCTTTGTCTCAAACATCCCAAGAGCATTAAACTCATTTACCCAGCTTTTCTTCTCCTTCACTTCTTCTGATTTTGCATTTCACCATTTGATTTTGTACTTCATTCCATGGTTCTTTTGTTTTTTCCATTCCCTATACCTTTTCTCTTATTTTCTTCTGCCAGTAATATGCAAAATCTCTCGTTATTCTTTGGTCTTAGCCATCTCAAGGAATTGTTAAAAAAAAAATAGAAAATAAAAATGAAAACCTGCCAGGAAGTTCAAACTACTCAAATTTCCCTTGCTTTCGTGGCCAGCGTCCAATGTGTCAACATGGTTTGCTGAGTTAGCTTAGAAAGTATTGCCAGAATTATGCATGACTAGATCCTGTATTCTACCACTAAGCTCCAAGCCAGTATCACCTATGCAATGACCTGCTGATTGAGACCTCTGCCTCTCCTTTTATTCTTCTGCAAGCCATTCTTCCAAGGTTAGCTAGAATGGTCTTCCTAAACACCTTAAGTTCCTTTCACATCCCTGCATAAACTCACCTACAGAAGCCACTTGAGACTCATGAAGCAAAAATCTCTTAAGCTCTTTAGCATGGTTCTGCTGCATCTGCCCTGTGCCTACATCCAGCTGCATGCTCTGGGCTCCTTTCTTTCACTTTCCACTTACTCTCTGGGTTCCTACCTTTCCTCTCCATTTCAAAATTTTCAGCTTTCTTCTTGTCTTAGGATATTTCCATTAGCTATTCTGTCTGCTGTAACCAGCCTCTCCCCACATTTCTAATTTCAAATCAATATTTCTTGACCTTCAATAAGGAGTACCATCCAGGGATAATTTAGCTGACCAGTCAATCAAATACAGCTTCCCAGCCAATCTGAACTATGGTGATATTTTCTTTTGTATTAAAATGTTATTTGTATAATAAATAAAGTTGCCTGGGGGTCAGAGCTATTAGCAAGCCATAGGAAAGCAGGGCAGTGGTGGTGTACAGTTTGTGATCATAGCACTTGGTAGACAGAGCTAGGTAAGTCTCTGTGTGTTCAGGGATACAGCCAGCATTGGATACACATGCCTTTAATCTCATTACCAACCATAGAACACCTGGAGGTCTATACAGATAGGCCGTAATGAGGCAGTCCTGTGGTTGGGTTTACAACCAATGAGAAGGCAGAACAGAGACTCTATAAAAAGACTTTAACCCAGAAAGCCTGGCTCCTTCGGAGAGGTAGGACCACTGCAGGAGGAGGAAGGGTAAGGTTTTGGCTCTTAGCTCTGACCTCTTGGCTTTCTTCTTTGCATTGGTTCTGTGTTTCTTATTTATACGACGGTTGGATACATCTACACTGAACCATATCTGCCAGCATCCACTTTTATAGTACTTATCACTAGCTAATATTTCTCATCTTCCTTTCTAAGCTGATTGTCTCTTCTGTTCCATTAGAATATTAGCCCCACTGTGACAGCAAAAGTCTATTGTCTTACATTGGTTTCTGCTGCTGTAATGAACACCATGACCAAAAGCAAACTAGAAAAGAAAGAATTTATTTCATCTTTCAGGTCACAGTCCATAACTGAAAGAAGCTAAAGCAGGAACTCAAGCAGAGACCATGGGGGAATGGTGCTTACTAGATTGACCCCTCTGACTTGCTCAGCCGCCTTTCTTACATAACTCGGGCCCACCTGCCAAAAGATGGCATCATTCACAGTGTACTGGGCCTGCCTACATCTATTATCAGGCAAGAGAATGCCCCACAGGCATGCTCACGGGACAATCAGATGGAGACAATTCCCCAAAGGATACCTGTACCCAGGTGTGTCTGGATTTGTATCAACTCCACAAAAATTAACCAGCATATTTATCTTGTTTACAACGATAGCCACAAGACTGAGAATTGTAGACTGAGTGCATGCCCTTAATCACGCACTCAGAAGGCAAAGGCAAACAAATCTCAGTGAGTTTAGCATCAGCCTGGTCTACATAGAGAGTTCCAGGCCAGCCAGGGCACACAGTAGAGCTGTGTCTCAAATAAATAAACAACAATAAAAAACACCCTTGAAATTGTTATTAGCACATAGTAGGTACTAAAAGATATGTTTAGTGAATAAATAAATAATCCTACCAGCTTTAATCTTTTCTAATCTGGACTGGGCTGAGGTGGGTGGACAGATGCGATGTCTTTGAGATGACATGCTTCATCTCAAACCAGAAAGATGAAGTCACTCTTTGGGTCGGAAAGTTAACATCAATGTAGGACTTACTCTGAGTGACACAAGGCTTAATCCCTTAAACATGTCATATCATCTGATCTTTATAACACCCCTTTGAGTCATTAGTATTTGTGCTTTCTAAATAAAACTGAAATTACTATGGAAATCAGTAAGGAGGTTCCTCAAGTAACTAAAGATAGAACCCTGGATCCAGCTATACCACCCCTAGCTATATCACCAAGCCATCAAAGGCAGCATAAAACAACAGCTACCTCCACACCCATATTTATCACAGCACTATTTATAGCAGTCAAATCATGGAATTGACCTAGAGGCCCATCGGTGGATAAACAGATAAAGAAAATGTGTCACATATGCACCAAATCAGGCTTTCAGCCATGAAAAGGATGTGATTGGAGGTTATTGTGTTAAGTGAAATAAGCCAGACTCAGATAGACAAACACCGTGGGATTATTTCCTCATACACAAAATCTAGGTAAATCCTTTTTAAAGACATGAAAGCACAAAGGGAATTATCTGAGGAAAGGATGAAAATGGGGACAAGAAGAAATAATGGAAAGGCGAATGTGATCAAGTTATATTATACGCATGTGAAAATATCACACTGAAACCCAGAATTCTGAACAATTAATAATTTAATGACTAAAAAATAAAAAAATAAAGTCAAGAGTCACCTTAGTAAGGGAAATTAAGAAAATTATATATTATCCAAATCTACAAAAAGCTATTAATAGATCATCTTGGCATACTTTTTATCCCTTCTGACATAAAAAAAAAAAAGGAAGGAAGTTCACATACCTACAACTCACTGGTGTCTCTTCAATGCTTGGATGAGCCTGAAAATACCTCCTTTGATAGCATGGTTATCCTTTGGCCAAAAATTTATGACCGTTATTCTTTTAAACCTAAAAAATCTCTCTTGTAGTTTTTATAATATTCTTAGCCATATCTGCAAAAACTGAACCTTAGAGCAGGAATTCTCAAACTATGACAGGTATCAAAGTCGCCTTTTTCAAATCCAGATTGCTGGGCCTCAGCCTTAGAATTTCTGATTAAATAAGTCTGAGTTGAGGAGCAAGAGTTGGAGTGGGCCACAGTTGGAGAATTAATGACTTAAAGGGAGTGTATGGTATTTCTAATACCCCAGTCCTTGTGTGTGTGAAGCACATAATGTTTCTGAGACTCCAAACCTTCTGTTTATACTCCTGCTTTTAATGACGGAATGGGAATTCTTGCCTGTGTATGACTAATTATGCTAAGCCTGGCTCCTACTAGGATACACGATCCAATTGTCATCATGTCTTCCCAGCTTCATTTTCAGTGATGTTATCTGGGTAACCTGAACTCAGTTATGGTAACAACACTTATATCATGAAAACTGACAGGCACTACAAACCAAGGTTTCAGGGTTGTTTTCTCCAGAAATTAGTTACTGTACTTTTACCAAAGTCCCATCAATCACAGTCATGCCTATATATTCCTAATCACTCTCATTTTTCTCCAAAGGAATTCACCCATGAGCAGTGAAGATGTTAGTGGATAGGAAGGAATCTCCATTAATACAGACATATAGATATTTATTACCAGTTTTCAAATAAATCTATTTATCTTCTTCTGGTTTTCTTTAAGGGGAAAAATGGTCCATCCTGGAAATCACGTTCATTATAAGCCAGCTTCACTGTGAATACTTGAGATTTGCAAATTGTATGACATCATCTTGTTTATACTATGCCCTTAAGCATATTTTGAACAAACTTTTTTTTTCGGTGTAGCCCTGGCTTGTAGGCAGGGCTTTTTGTTGGGACTACTGGCTCCCCAGTATGTAGTGGGTAGCCATTCCAGCTTTGATCTGGAAGTTCCAACCCCCATTGAGGCTTCGGTAACTGTCATGCCTACAAGGCGTGGCCGAGAGAGGACCCTGAAGACCCAAGATCCGGATGCGCCATCTCTCTTGGTTCCTGGATCCTGGACACTGGAGGTAGACCGAGCAGAGTTCCCCAGAGAACACTGCTGGACTGCGTCACACCTTTCCCAGACCCTGTTACCTATCCCTTCACTTTTAAGTTACCCCACAAAATAAACCTCCCTTTTAACTACGTGGAGTGGCCTTAATAATTTCACCAATACCAATAAATGACACAAAGACTTATTATTAATTATAAATGCTTGGCCAATAGCTTAGGTTTGTTACTAACTAGCTCTTACAACTTAAATTAACCCATATTTTTAACTATGTACTACCATGTGGCTTGGTACCTTTTTCAGCATAGTAAATTCATCTGTTTCCTCTGCATCTGACTGGCTACTCTGCCCTTCTTTCTCTCACTCTCTTTTTCCCTGTCTGCAAATCCCACCTAATTCTTCCTGCCTAGCTATTGGCCATTAGCTCTTTATTAAACCAATGAGAACAACACATCTTCACAGTGTACAAAAAGACTATTCCATAACACTGGCTGTCCTGGAACTAGCTCTGTAAACCAGGCTGGCCTCAAACTCACAGAGATCTGCCTGCCTCTGCCTCCAGAGTGCTAGGATTAAAGGTGTGTGCCACCACCTTCCATTCTTGAACAAACCAGTAAGGGCTTGGGTCTAGGAGCCACATAATATTAAATGCATACATCACCACTGAAAACCATAGACCTGTAACACTCTAGCAAAGGCTAAAGTTCTAATCATTTGACATTAAGACACAGATCTCACTCCTGAACTAACAGGGGTGATAATCTCAAAATGCCAGAGGTACTGGAGAGGGCCCAGCTTGAGCAGCTGGCTAGCTCAGCAAGTGTCAGGATTGGTTGCAAACGTGTTTGTGAAGGCTTCTCACTTTTTTGTTTTCAAATGGGTTTGGAGGCAATCCTAAATAAGAACAGACTGACCTATAGAGGCTTCTCCTTTGGGGCTAGGGACTCACTAGGTCTTTACCATCACTTGTCTCCATCCAGAACATTTCCATGCTGGGGAAGAAGACTGCATGAATCGTCTCTGCATATGAATGTGGGTGTCTGGGCTTATTTTTCATAGCAGCTTTCATTTGTGATTCAACAAATATGCCTCTTCCAAACAGACAACTTCCTGCTTCAACATGAGCTTGCTCACACAAGCTACTAACTGACACCAGAGCTGTCTCAGCTCCCTCATTCCAAATTAGTACCTGCTGAAGCTCTGTTTGGAGGAGAAAAAGAGGCCATTCATGTTTATTTCTGATAATCAAATCTTGCAACAACTTCTGGCTAACAACATACCACAAACAGGCTCCAAATCCCAATGACACCCAGCAGGGGGAAAAAAATACCAAGGAAAGAAGATAAAGCTTTCCGCAGGCGCCAATATCCTGGGGGCTCAGATCATCAGCTCAGCATGAAATCTACACTTCAAGCGGCTCAGAAATGGAACTTCCAGTCCCTTTGAAAAGTAGTCATGAGCCATCTTCTGGAAAATCCAGTAATCAAGCCCTCGATAGCTATGAGAACACCTAAACATATATATTGGATAGATGATCTGCTTTCTGCCACAAATCCAGAGCCCCAAGAGTATAAATGGAAATAAATGCTAGGTTAAGCATGTGTCGTACAAAAACAAACAAACAAACAAACAAAAAAACCAAAGTACACGTTTAATTTGTTTACATTTATTCACTTATTTGAGTGTAATGTGAGTGCAAGCACCATGGAACGTGTGTGTGGAAGTCTGAGAATAATCCACAGGAATGCATTCTCTCCTTTCACCATGTGGGTCCTAGGAACTGAATTCAGCTTGTCAGGCTTGGTGGCAAGTGTCTTCACCTGTTGAGCCACCTTGCCAACACTCCAAGGTCTGATTTAAGAAGAGGCTGGAGCCAGACCTGGTGGTCCACACTGTAATCCCAGCACTTGAGTCTGAAGTGAAAGGATCAGGAGTGTAAGCCAGCAATGTTGTAAAACCCTGTCTTCAAAAAGAGAGAAGAGCTCAAAACTTCACCTAAACCCAAGCTAACTCTTTGTTCCACACAGACAATGTCACATTTGCTGCCTTTGTGATTCTTCTCACAAAACAGAGTTCAGGAGGTCAAGAATGACCACAAACACTCCATGAATACCCATCTACCCTGTGCCTGGAGCTACTAGCCCCTAGTTCTACCTATTTGGAACTCCCATCATAACTAGTTTATAGGTTGCTCTTTTTTTTCTCTTTTTTTGTTTGTTGTTTGTTTTTGTTTTGTTTATTTTGTCTGCTGTTTGTTTTTTGAGGTAGGATCTCTCTATTATGTAGCCCTGGCTGTACTGGAATTCACTATGTAGACCTGACTGGGTGTAAACTCACAGGGCTCGACAGCCCCTGCCTCCAGAAGAGTGCTGCAATTATGTGTGTGCATCATACCTAGCTTTACAGCTTTTATAGCCTACTTTCTAAAACATCTTCCAAGTAGTCTGCCCCCCATCTCCGGGCCCTAGTGTCTGAACAAGCTCAGAACTTAGCTGATAGCTCATTTTGTATAAAATTTAACAACTTCCTGTGGGAATCTTGATACAACAACCATATAAGAAGCTCCTTGTGCAAAGGAACCTTTGTATTTGCATTCCCTGGCAGCAGACAGGAAGAGTAAACTTTTCTTCTGCATGTTCCAGGCTTTTCATGTTGTTCCCTCTGCTTCAAACATCTGCTCCCTCCATCTTCATCTTTCAGTTATCAGCTGCAGTGTTTTCCTCTAGGAAGTCTCCTCTAACGCCCTGCGTTGGTCTCTCTGACAGCTGTCATCATCCCATACACGACTGCTACCACATCCCCTGGCTGCCTCTGCATCAAGGAGCGACTGCTTACAAATCCCCCATGGAAAACACCAAATCCAGTGGCTTCAAACCCATGGGTGCTCCCAGCTGTGCTTGTTAAAGCATCCACAGTCAGTTGGATGAACACTAGCTGGTACAGGATGATCTTCATTGGGTTGACTCAGCTCTGGCCCATGTGCATGTAGTCTCTCATCTTCCAGCAAGCTAGACTGAACTTGTCTAAAGCGGCTGACTAAGATTCTGGGAGAAATACAAGAGACTGAGGAGAGACTAGCAGAGACTCTGGAAATGTCGGCTGATGCTGTTTGGGATGTAGTTTGTCCCACCAAAGGCTTATGTGCTAATATCTCACTCTCCAAAAGAAACCCTATGTTGAATGGTATCCCATCTTTAAGAGATGGAGGCTAGTAGGAGTTAATGAAGTCATACATATGGTACCCTCAGAAGAGGTTAATAACCATCTTTCCAGAATGGGTTAGATCTCCTGGGTCTGAGTTAGTTACTACTAGAGTAAGTTTTTACCAAGCAAGATCACCCCATGTGTTTGATCTCTTCCAGACATACTACTCAGCCCCTTTTTGCATGGATTCCTATCCCATAGTGCCTGCCATGTTATCGTGTGGCATACAGTTTGCAGCAGATGTGGCCACACAAGCTGGGGTGTTTTTACTTTCCAATATCATAAACTAGCATGCACTTCTTTTCTTTATAAACCCTCAGTCTTGGATATTTTCTTATAAGCAACACAATATGTGCCAAAAGCTGGTACAAGATTTCCTTTGCCACCTTCTATTTTCAAATCTAACCACCAAACCAGGTAAGATTTCAGAGTGAGGAAATGTACTTTTCCAGATAAGAAGTCCATCTAGCCACATAGCAATGGGGCACAATACAGACTGTAGTGAAGAGTCCAGTCAGGATAAGTGAGGGTGTGCTATATGTGATCTTTTACCATAGCTTTAGGAAATTGTTCGTGAGTTCTGGAAGCCTTGAAAGTGGAAGTTTGTGGAGACCACTGAGATATCACAGGCTTTCCCAAAAAACATCACTTGGTCCCAACTTATACATCTACAACACAACTCCTACATCTAAGGCTTGGGGGAGCATTGTGGAAGAGAAAGCAAAAGGATTGTAAGAGCCAGAGCATCAAGAAGTGTGCTGTGAGACTGTGTCTCCTAGAAATGTCAGAGAAGCTTCCCAAATGAAGGCTCATCCACATGGGTGCCCAAATATGACCTAACCAAGAAGAACACCAATAGCCATGCTCAGGTGGAAGGGGGAAGCTCATGAGACCTCAACTCTAGACAATGGACTACAGGTAACTAAGAAATGCTGAGAACTACAGACATACAGCCTTCCCCAGGGAAGAGGCCCTCAGTTGGTTATCTAAGACCAAGTGGTCAGCCCTGAAATCATATACGTACAAATAATATTATGTGACTAAGCAGTGGGGGGGTGTGAACACATGTTTGACAACAATGAAAAAAATGGCCATGAATTTGAGAGTGAAGTAGGGTCCATGAAAAAAGTTGGAAGGAAGGAAATGATGTTTTATATTATAATTTCAAATTTTTAAAAATTATTTTAAAAATTTTTTAAGATTTTTAAGAATGAAAAATTTACGCATCAAAACAAATCTATTTTCCTTTGACACATGCAATTTGACTCCAAAAGAGCTCCATATCCTGGCCCCACATTCTCAGTTTTCCCACACGTGGAACCCATGTAGATCCCAGGAAGAGTGGTGACGAGCACAGAGAGCAAGGTGAAAAACAGCACTTGGCGAGGAGCTAGAACAATAAAGGAATGGGATTTAAGAGACTTTTACGACATCAGGTCCCCAGACTACAGACCTGGACAAGGCTTCAGGCTCCTCTGAGTATCACTTCAGACTGATTGTAAAGAAGTCCCACACAGCTGAGAAAATGTCATCTGTGCTTTATAAATGTTGATAGGTTCCTTATTCATCTTCTTTTCATTCATCTCCATAAAACAGGAAGCTGCCTGCATGGTAGTGAAAGTGAGTTTCAGCTTCTGAAGCCTCGTTGGTGGGCTTGCTTGGTTTCCCAATTTGTAACTTGCCACCACTATTCTGAGGACACCACCACCAAGCCAGTGAATAACATTCCTCTTTATCTGTGAGGTCCTACAATCTTAAATGTAACAAAGAAATTCTAGTAAGAGCCTTCCAGAGAAGCCTAGAAGAAGGTCCTTTTAGTGTCTAAAAAAATCAATCGTATTTTGGAGAATAAGAAACATTATTAAAGATGGTATATGGATTGACTTTCAGTATCACCCCATTATTATGATGTCTAGTTCTTAAAAAGTACCCTGTGTTTTATGGTCATAGAACAGGATACATTGCCAAAAGCTGAACCTCAACCCACAAACAGTGAATAGTTCAATAATCTAATATATTTTCATACTGTCAATCAGCTCTTTAACAGCCCAGCCCCAGGAGAACATTCTGTCTTTCCTTTTCCTCTTCAGAGAATATAATTAGCCCCAAGTTCAGATGTCAAGAATGTAAAACCTCTTTAGAAAAATAAATGGAGTCTATGGAAGAAGATTCACTACTAAATTTAGGCCCCTGCCCAGATGCACTTGAACAGGTTTCAAAGGTCTTTGCGGTTAAATTCTCCACCTTTCCCACCAGGATGGTCATTTAATGCTTGCCATATTTTCACCTAATACTATAAGCCCCGTACAGCCAGACACATCTATAATCTCAGCTTTATCATAAAAGCTCGAGAGGAATATGATCAGTGGTGAAGATTAAGGGAGCTTTGCAAGCAGAGGAAGGCATGTTCCATGCTAATTGCTAATCTGTTTTAGCCAATATGGCACCAGGGACAAAGGCAACAGCCTTATCTGACAAGAAGTGGATGGTGGTGCTTTTCTAAGGTACAATGTGTCTAAACGGAAAGCCACCCAACAACCCCAGGTGACTAATTTCTCTATAAATATATTATTGACATAATAGAGGCCTCTTTAATGGGATTATAACTACCCAGACAGCTGCTGTGCTAGTCAAGGAGAACATGGTTGACAAAAAAGATTTAAAGGAAAGAATAGAAGAAAACAGCAAACCCCCAGCCAGGCACACTTAAATGGACCCATTGCCTCTAAATAATAGGATCACGTTGCAGATATGAAAGGAAAAGCCAAGGTGCTTAAGGCAATCGCTTTTTGCACGCTCACTCTTCACCATGCCTCTCCCACTGCTCCGCCGGGTACCGCTCAACAACAGCAACCAACAGAGAAGCCAGAAGGCCTTGCAAGGGAGAGGCCACGTTATCTGGGCCACCTTCTTTAAAGAAACCGTGTTTGCATTTAAAAGGTTTCAGGCTGGGTATGCTTTTATTTCTATTGCTGGGCTAAGTTTCTATAATTCATACAAAATACTTTTCAAATTTCCCTGAGACAAGAAATTTTCTTAGATGTCTGCTATTCAGGAGGAATTTATATATATATAGTTATATTATAAATAATTATATAATATTATATATTCAATATATAATATGTTGCATTATACATAATTATATAATATATATTAAATGCATAGATTATTATATAATATTATATAGTATATATATAAATTATATATTATATAATACATAATTATATGTGGTATATGTTTATATTATATTATACATAATTATATGATATATATTATATATATGCTGATCAAGAAAGAAAATTTGTTTTTAAAATAACTTCCCCAATTAGCTCTCCCTTGTATTTGAAAACAAGATCATTAAGTAAAGTAAGTTTCTTTATTGCTGCCTACTAAGAACCGATTGTGAAAATAATATATCATTTACAACCTTTAGGCATACAGAGAATATTGCCTTTGGACAAGATGAGAGAAGTTAGAGCTGGAAGCCTTGGCTTATATCCTAGCAGAGGAAC
>CABHPQ010167472.1:0-19029 GCA_902168405.1 Peromyscus aztecus
GCCACCACCACCTGGCTGCAACTAACATTCTTATCTTTATAAAGCTTAATTTCCTGAGTACTGCTGTTTCTAAAAAATGCACTATTTTTAAAAATAAATTCTAAGGTTGGGTAGCTAGCATTTACTCTAAGAGGCTACAGTTCCAAAGCAGTTACTATAAATATTTTGGAAGCCAATTTTTAGCCCCAAGACTTTAGTAATTGGAAATTGACTACTGTTGGCGTTAGTATTACTCAATATAGGAGGACTGTCTAAAAATTTTAGGGGATTTTTCTCTTCTCTTATAATTAAGCCATATGATTTGGCAAACTGTTAATAGTTATGTCTTCGTTTTCCTTAAGAGTTTTTTGTTTGTTTGTTTGTGTGTGTGTGTGTGTGTGTGTGTGTGTGTGTGTGTGTGTGTGACTGAAGTGTCTAGATTAGAATACAGGATGAGGATGACACTGAGTTTACCTGACTGTGTGACCTGATTTTGCTGCTTACCAGTTTTCTCTAATAAATGCTTAATTATATCCTTGGGGGGGGGGAAGATGAGGTTTTGCTTCATATGATTGCAATATGTGGTATGTGGAGCTCCACCATCTAAAATAAGAAGGCAACTCAGTAGTCTGCTGTCTCTTGGTCCTGGTTAGATAATTTGTGCCTTAGTGTCCTTTGTGGTTCTATGACAAAAGCAAATTAGGGGATAAAGAGTTTCTTTTGACTTACAATTCCAGGGTACATGTTAATGTAGAGGAGAAGTTGGTAGGAACTTGAAGTAGTTGGTTACATCCACAGGCAAGCGCAGACAGAGAATTAATGCATACCTGCCAGCACCCAGCTGACTCTCTCCATTTCATTTAGTCTAACATCCAGCCTATGAAATGATGCGACCCACATTCAGGACCTTTGGGGGCCAGGGAGTGGAATGTGAACCTTTGAATGTGTTTGGCCCATATAATCTCATAGGGAGTGGCACTATTAGGAGGTGTGGCTTTGTTGGAGTGGGTGTGGCCTTGTTAGAGGAAGTGTGTCACTGTGGGGACAGGCTTTGAGGTTTCTTATGCTCGGGATACTACCCAGTGTGTCAGTTGGTTCCCTGTTGCCTGCAAGCTGTAGCACTCTCAGCTCTGGCACCACATCTGCCTGTGAGCTGCCTGCATGCTGCCATGCTTCCCTTAATGATCATCATGGACTGAATCTCTCTGAAGCTGTAAGTGAGCCACCCTCAATTAAAAGTTTTCTTTATAAGAGTTGCAGTAGTCATGGTGTCTCTTCACAGCAATAAAAACCCTAACTAAGACATTCCTCATATTGCTTAACTCAGTTAAGAAAACATCTCATAGGGATGCCCATAAGCTAACCCAGTCCAAACAATTCCTCACTAAGATTCTCTTCCCAAATGATTCAAGAGTATAGTAAATTGACTACGTATGATGACTGACTGTCAGATGTACATATAATTTTTGGTTCAGCCTGGTTCAGTTAATATTTCAGAGGAGGATAATTTCTATCATGTTGATTTGGTTTAGAGAGACTGTCCAACATTTCAATAGATGTTCCTGGCATGGAAGTCTTAAGTGTCTATTATTATTTTGACATATATTTTCAAAATAATTGATTATTGTGATGGTTGTTTTCTAGTGACCTCAAATACAATGTGGCCATTGTAAAGAAGTACATTTTGAGTTTACTGGGGTATTTAAGCATTGTGTGACTGTCTCATCCCACTATCTCCCTAACTTGAAGCATTAACATGATGCTAGTTTGTTCCATCAGATAGCCTCTGCCTTTGAGCTTTCTTTTAAATTATTTATTTAACATTATTTTTATGTGCATTGGTGTCAAGATATCAGATCACCTGGACCTGGAGTTACAGACAGTTGTGAACTGCCATGTGGGTGCTGGGAATTGAACCCGGGTCCTCTTGAAGAGTAGCCAGTGCTTTTAACTGCTGACCCATCTCTCCAGCTCCTGCCTTTGAGCCCTTACAGTGCAGTGAAGTTCCTAAAACATAGGAGTAATATCTCTATCAAGTATTTATCACCATATGCTTGTTACAGAGGAAAGACTCAATACTTTTTAAGTATGAATAATCACATGGTAAAAAATATTAATTACCTATCATTTTTCATCCAGGTTTTCTGCAGTGTTTTTTTTTTAACAACTACTCTTTCTTGATGAAGTTTCTCTGCCTCTAATGTCCTGTTGGTTTTGAATATTTTCCTGATATAAATTTGAGAAGTAGTGTGTGATCCTGTTACATCTCTTTCTTTATCATCTAACCTCTAGATTTTCTAGACTTAAAATACAGCAATAAAGAGATCCAGAGTTTCCAGCAGAGGAAGAGGATGGGGTTAAAAGCATCTTTTGTAATGCTTTAAAATGCCTGCTTTATAAAAATAATAAATTCAAAGTAGTTAAAGAATCAAATTATATAGAACAGCTTACACTAAAAAGATAGAAATAATCAATCCTGAGTGTGTTCAGCCCCATTTCCTTTTCTTACAGCAGTAACTTAGGTTTTTGTTTTTTTTTTTTTGTTTTTTTGGTTTTTCGAGACAGGGTTTCCCTGTGTAGCTTTTGTGCCTTTCCTGGAACTCACTTGGTAGCCCAGGCTGGCCTTGAACTCACAGAGATCCTCCTGGCTCTGCCTCCCGAGTGCTGGGATTAAAGGCGTGAGCCACCACCGCCCGGCAGTAACTTAGGTTTTTAAGTATTTTATAGACTTTGTCACTTACCTCTTTAATATGCTTACGCCGGTACTTATTGGCCTTTAATATAATAGATGAGATGATACTTCACTTGGACCAACACCCATAATCTCTTCCCCATTTCCTTCAACAATTAGATGTATTTTTCTACTTCTTAGCCTTGTAACATTAAATAGCACATCTTCTTTATTTTTCACTAATAAATGATACTTCTCTACATTTTTTAGGTGACATGGCCTATGGTCATTCTCACCTAGGACCAGCTATGAGCTCAGAGAGCATATCTGCATAAATTAGGAGCAGATGTTCTTGAAAGGGTCACAGGCCATGTGACTAACCCGTCTCGTCTCCCAGGTGTTGTCTCTTGGCCTTCACTGCACTGATCCCTGGGCACCTTCATGCAGTACAAACTGTCAGCATGTATTGAACCCTGACCTGACCCCCTTCTCCCCTTCTCTTCTTTTGTTTCTCATTTTTATCCAATTGCCTTTTAGTTTTCAACCTTTACATGCTGTTTTGCGTAGCTAAAGTTTTCTTATGTTCCAGCCTGGCCCATGGTCAGGACAAATCTCTCTCACCCACCAGTCCCGCAGCCATTCGGACCCAAGTAAACATACAGAGGCGACCACTCAGACCCAAGTAAATACACAGAGGCTTATATTAATTAAAACCAGCTCAGACTACTACTGACTAGATCTTACACTTAAACTCAGCCCATTTCTGTTAATCTCTATGTCACCACATGTTCTGTGGCTTTGCCTGTGTGCCATTACATGCTGCTCCCTGGACAGTGGGCTGGTGTCTCCTTATTCAGCCTTTCTCTTCTCAGAATTCTCCTTGTCTGTTTATCCCATCTATACTTCCTGCCTGGCTACTGGCCAATCAGTGTTTTATTAAACTAGTGTACAAGGGCATTATCCCACAACAATTTTGTAACAACATTTTGTACTTTGTACATAGATTGAATCTTAATGTAAAGAATTCATATCACTAGACTATTGTGCTATTTAGTATAGAAAAAGAATCATAAGTACATTTTCTTTCTATCGTGTATCCTTTAGTTTTCCTGAAATTGCTGTTTTTCATTTTTATTCTTGTCCTGTGTCTATTTCTCCTCATCTGACACCTTCCAGCCCTTGCTTTCAGCTAGAATAATTGACCTTGGCACCTGCTGCATGTGGGAGAACTTTTATAATTGCTTTCTTGAGTTGGAGCCATTATTTCCTGGATCCCACATCTAACTTATATTTGTTTCCCTAATTTGCTTTTGCCAGATTGGAGCACAGCCTCCAGTACCCACTTACAAAAGAAGTAAGGTTCGTTTCCTACATATATAAATGTCTTCCCATTACTTTTAAATATCATTATTTGACTGCTAGCAAAATGCTAAATGGAACACCACTTCTCAGACTTTTAGTTGTATCAGTTGTATCTCTGCTTTCTAGAACCAAACAATAGAGGAGATGTCTGTCCTTAGTCAAATGTCAGGTTGGGAGTTTGATAGATGCTTCAGAAATTAAGAGTCATTGTGACTCTTCTAGAGGACCCAAGTTCACCTACCAGGAACCACATCAGATAGCTCAGAAGCATCTATAACTCAAGCCCCAGGTGATCTGACACACTATGTAATATACAAACAAACAAACATGCATAGACATAAAAATAATTCTTAAATTTTATTTTATCTCTTTTATCCTGGATTGTGCTACCATCCATCTCTCTAACACCAGTAGAAACAAGAGAAAAGTAATCGATAGTCCTCCTCAACTGTAAAGTCCACAAACCACAGCAATGATTAGCATGGCAAGATAGCCCCATCGTGAAATGGTGGTACTTCTATATTAGTTTGTAACCAACAGCTGTCTAATTGTAATTAAGGCCTGATCAATAGGAGAGAATCCATGCCTGGTGTTGTAACCTAGCCAATTATTACTCTTGGCTGGTGAGAATACAGCTCCTAGAAGAGAACATACTACTGCCACTTTCCTAAACAAGTATAATTTCTGATTGCATTCTAAAAGCTTATCCGTATAACCACAGATAAGTATAGCTCTGGCCCCTAACCAAAGAAGCTTCTCTCTGTAACATATGGCAACTATTACAGAAATGCACAATGGGTCAAAATGCAGAGAACAACTGGCCGTGGTTTGCCCAACTCTAATAGATACACACAACTCCTACAGCTGAGGCTTAGGGAATTGTGGAAGAGGAGACAGAAAGTTTGTAAGAACCAGAGGACCAGGTTATCTGCTGCAAGATTGCATCTTCTACACATGACAGGGAAGCTACAGCCAGTAAACCTAAAAGTAAAAATGAAAGTATGATTGTCTAAACAAAAGCAGAGCAATGACAATTCCAGTTGACATGCTAACATGGATGGGGGAAATTTCTCAGGGTCCCAACCCTAGATGAAGAGCTATAGGTAGTTAATGGCTGACAGGAGCAAGAGGAAGGAACAGTCTTCTCAAGGGAAGATTTCCATGATAGTTTATCCAATCTCAACTGCTCAGCCTTAAACACATATGCAGAAGAGCAACATTAAATGGATGTAGCAGGTGTGTGTGTGTGTGTGTGTGTGTGTGTGTGTGTGTGTGTGTAGCAATAACAATTAAAGAAGAAGAGGCCATGAATTTAAGAGGGAGAGGACTTGGGATGAGTAGCAGGAAGAAGAGGTAGAACGAAGCATATGTGTAGGAAAGTCTAAAAGTTTAAATAAAAATTCTTGTGTGTCCTCATTCTCCTTCTTGCTCCAAAGTTCCAGACTTGAATGTTTTATTAGTTGTGATTCTCATTGTTCATGCCTCTGGACACCAACAAATTTTCTCTTGTTGACTTCATGACCTGTTCAGTCTCTTTCATAGCATACCCAGGAAACTATAATTCTCAGGATATGGGTAAAGTTCCCACATTTATTATTTACTATTTCTAATCTCACTTGTGCAAAGGTTCATCTTAATTCATTACCATATGATACTGGTTAAAAGTCAAACAATGTTTTAGAAGCACCACTCCATGATGTTTGGAACACAACTAGCCCTGAGAAACAAACTTGCTTTAAAATGTTTTCATTACCTAATTGGAAAAAAAATGCCTTGAAAACCTTTAGTGTACGAGACATAGGAGGTATGGTACAAAACAGAACAGGTGAAATTTCTCTCATTGTACAGTTTCAATATGGAGGTTTCCTGACAGACTCAGCTAGGTCTGAGCAGAACTTCTGGCTGAAGTACCTCTCAACAGAATGCATTTCCAGTCTCACTTTCTAGTCCAAAGTAAAAATTTGCTAGTGGCATCCAAACAGACAAAAAGCTTGGTGCATTTTGCTCTCCCACCAACAACTGCATTGTCGTTTTGGTATCTGTTTTTATGGGTGATCAATGAGAAGCAAATGGAGTTTGCAACCAAGTGGACTACATGTGCTTAAGTTTTGAAAATTATCCACCCAGCATCTTAAAGTGGGTGCTGAGAGGTAGGTAAATTTCATTTCCTGGAGTAGAGTGTTTTGTCCACCTCTTTTATGTCACCATGGAACCTCTTGTACTAATTGAATAGCACATACACGTTATCAAGGACAGCCAACATTGCTGTTTTCTTCTTTCAGACTTGGCTTGCTAAATAGTCACTACAAAGCTTCCTAATTGTCACAAAGCAGGGGCCGACTTTGAACTCTTCTATTTTAAACTCTGTATGTAAAGCTCTTCAGATGACATGGCAGTTGTTCTCTTTTCTCCTAATGAGGTTGGCAGCAGCCACTAGAGGCCCTCCAAGTCCAAACTCTACCATGGAAGTAGAATGCTAAGCAGCTCTGTGCAGCACAGCCAGCCTATGGCTAAGTGTTGGGTGATTAATCATTCTAAAACACTTATTTTCCAGTCATTTATGCAACTGGCATATTAAACACCTGCAATCTGTCCAACCAAAGAAGGCTTCTTTTCTGTAGGGTACCATTCAAAAGCAACAATAATTTCTGCATTCATCTGTTTACTTTTTATGGCACTTCTGAAACACATTTTTCTAGCTAGTCTTTTGTTTAAAAACAATCTTGCCGTGTTCCCTGTCTCTTGTGAGGGATCTCACACACAGGCAGAGGTGTATTAATCTTTAGTGCTGGTGGCAGTCATGGTTGTTCCATTGAGGATCTGATGAACAGTAATGCTAAGCTGAGCTGAGCACATGATACACATGGTGGTTGAGACTGAGAGCCCTGGGTCATACTTCTCTAGTCTACCTTGTACATGCCCAAGGTTCTGGAATGGTTTAGAGTAGAACTGTATGAACAGTCTGGTTCTCTACACACACTCTAAAGCAGAAGGGGGTCGCCTTCGTGTGGGTTGGATCCTTCCAAGTTTAAAAACCAAGCAACCTGCTGAGGTACCAGTGTGGCATAACTGGCATAATTGTGGGGTGCAAAGAAGTGCTAAACCTATCCTGCTACCCACTACCTCAATGTTGAGTGTTTACAATGACAGTGCACCCCCGCATTAAAACTCATCCCACTTCCAGAATGGCTTAGAGCCCAGATCCCTTAGCTGTTGTCAACTTCCCTTTCCACCCATCCTTCTTTATCAAGACACCACATTATCTTCCTCTAAGAAGCATTTACATGACACCCTTCTGCCCACCAAATCCTTTGATGTGTCTCTGTTATCACTTAATGAGGTTTGGCCTCACTTATAACATGGTAACCAAAGGTTTTCTCGTTCCTTTCTCTCCGATCAAAGCTCTTTCAGAATAGAGTTTCCACTTCTCTTTTTACTAGCCTTTCTGGAGAAGGCTCATTGTCTCTGATACAGTTCACCTGTATGAAATTCTCCCAGTGGTGCTAACCTTCCTAATGCTGCAACCCTTTAATAAGTTCCTCATGTTGTGGTGACCTCAACCACAAAATTATTTCGCTGCTACTTCATAACTGCATTTTTGCTACTGTTATGGTTTATAATGTAAATATCTGATATGCAGGATATCTGATGTGCAACCTCTGTAAGGGTCGTGAGCCACATGTCAAGAACCACTGCTTCTGCAATAAGGACTGCAGTTGCTTACAGCCGTTCAGTGTTTACCAAATTCTCTGAGTTGTTTTTGGAGTAAGGAGTAAACCTCACACAGCAAGGCCAACTTCTCATCGTTTAAAAGTGATCTATTCTTTTTCTTCTGAGGCTTAAGAATCCCTGAGCACCAAAAATGCACGATGTTGCTAGGGACTTAGGCTGATGCATCTACTTATTTATCCTTTGCAAGACGCCCTAGAGCTTGTAGGCATCACCATGGAGGAGTGTGACATTTCATGTTTACTGTTCCTGTATTAGCTATTTGCTTCAGTTTTTCTAAATTTGAATATGATTACAAATATCTACAAAGGTACTGGTAGATAATTTCTTTCCAATTAGACAGATTAATTCAATGGTTAAAATTATTATTTATGCTGTGTTTTGGATTTGCCCTTCTGTTTATGTCACTTGATAAAAACAATATGTCTAGAATTCTGTAAGGGAAAACGTTTTGATTGACTTTTGATAAATTTAGTGTGGTTCATGATAAGGCATGAATTAGTCCAAGACTCTGATCTTGACATTTATACTTTGTCCTGAGGAAATACATTGGGGAGTTCCTGGTTCACTGTATCTTAAACTTTCTGTGATGTGTAAGTAGGGTGGAATGGAAGGAGGAGGTAAGGGAGGACGTACAATAGACAGTTAACACTAATGACCTTTCAAAGGGTCCTATGGGAACCTGCTGCTTTAGGAGCTTTCTAAAACATACCTACATATATATTTATAGAGAAATTATTTAAGTAGAGTTACCCTAGAATGGGGACAGTGCCTTTCCCAGACAGCATTAGACTATCAAACAAACCAACAACAGCAGCAACAAATAAACAAAACCCACTTCCAGGTGTAGGTTGTTGGTCAGCGGGTTCCCATAGACTTCCAAATGGACATGCAGGAATCAAGCTGGTGCTGATCTGGAAGCTTCATTCCCTCCTGGCTAGCTTCTATAGTTCTGGAAGGTTCTATAGATGCTCCTGGGGGAGAACAGAAATCAACAGTCTTACACAGCTGTGAGGCTGCAACAGCAACTAACCTGGCAAGATGTGGCCGCTGGTGCAATAGCGACAGGGATGTTATGAGAATAACCAATCGCTTTCTCCATGGTTCCAGAATCTCCTGCTTCCTCGATGTACAAATCATCCTGTACTTGTTTCCTTAGCTAACACATATAAAACCTAAAGGAACCTCTCCTTGAAATTCTGCACTTACTATGGTTAAAATGGCAACGTTTGTGCTGTATACATAACCAGAACCATAAATACATACTTTTAAATAACCTAGATGGCGTCTTTGCAAACAAACAGCTTGGTGCAGTGGTACACAGTCATAATCCTAGTACTCAGAAGGAAGAGGTAGGTAGGAGTAGGTATGGTAGGCATGGGTAGCTATATGGGTAGACCCTCTACCTCAAAAAAAAAAGAAGGAAAAGAAAAAGAAGAGGAGGGAGGAAGAGGAAGAGAGAGAACAAATACCCATAGCTTACCTTCTGATGCTAGGATGCTATGTTTTGATTGCTCTGTGTGGAAGGCACACAACCAACTCAAGGTTTTGTAGGATTATTTGCCTGCAGTGTTGTTAATCCTTATCCCAGGCAATTCCCCTTTTGTAGGCCATTTCCTTTGCAACTTATCCTGTACACCCCTGCCTCAAAAAGTCCCGAACTGTTTTGCTCCATCACTGCCTGATCTGATATCGTCACCAGCTCCCCCCATTGCTACACTTCTATCACGTGTTCATAGTTAACTTCCATGAATGGTGAAGACTCCACTGCACAGAATAGTAAAAGTGTATTACTAACTTGAATGCTTGGGAAACAATTTACATATTAAAAACAGACACAAGCATAGTACGAGTCTCTGTTCTCAGGGCTAGAGACAAGTCCATCCTTGGAAAAATATGTGGATGTCCCTATAAGATACAAAGTTCTTCATTGTGGGTCATGTCCAGAAACCTGACATTCTAACATCAAAACATCATTTCTTTGGGCTGAAGAAATAGATATCATTAAATGTAAGTATTCACAAGAGAAGGGTCTGATAGCACCTTTTTTTTGTCTAACAGCTAGCCACATGCCAAAGGAGTTTTATGGGGAACTCCCAAGAAAGATCTGTGAATTCTAGACATCCCCAGTGAGCAGCAGAAAGGACATAAGAGAATGCCCAAAGCCAATGTTTCTGATTCCACCAATCCCTTGATACAGTTCTGCATGTGTGAGTGCTCTTGTGAAATCTCCATCATGGGAAGGGAAACTGCCACGTAGGCTTACAAGTATCTTCTAAGATTAGACAGCTGTCACAAAACTCCTTCAGTTCAACACTGTAAAACTGAGCAATGCGAAAACCTGTTGAATTATCAAGTATGACTGTAGCGTGAATCTTAAAAGTTCTTATTAATAAAATCAAACCTCAGCCAGGTATTGGGGTGAACGCTGGAAGATCAGAGAGACAGAACGAGCCACAGCTATCTCACCTCGCTGGATCCTCAGCTGGTCTTGCTTCCTCAGACTGGAAGCCTCTGTGTCCTCATATCCCAATGGCTCTCAGCTGAACTGCTGCTAGAAGCCTGAATGCTTCTCCAGGCCAAATGCCTCTCCAGGCCAAATGCCTCTCTAGGGCAAATGCCTCTCCAGGGCAAATGCCTCTCCAGGGCAAATGCCTCTCCAGGGCAAATGCCTCTAGTTTCTGGTCCTCACGCCTTATATACCTTTCTCCTTTCTACCACCACTCCCTGGGATTAAAGGCTGGTTTACTGGGATTAAAGGCGTGTGTCACCACGCCTGGCCGTTTCCAATGTGGCCTTGAACTCACAGAGATCCAGAGGGGTTTCTGTCTCTGGTGCTAGGATTAAAGGCGTGTGCTACCACTGCCTATCCTTTGTTTAATATTGTGGCTGTTCTGTCTCTGACCCCAGATAAGTTTATTAAGGTACACAATATTTTGGGGAACACAATGCCACCACATATGACAAAGAATTTTGAAGTTACAGAGGTGAAAATATAATGGGAATGATGTCCGGACATAGAGAGATTTTGGATTGGGAAAAAGTCAACTCTATTAATAGATCCTTAGATAGATGAATATATGCATATGTTACAATGCACAGTAAATAGTGTGGAAACATGTTCACTGGCCTAGAAATTTAGCATATGAAGCTCTTGTTTTACATGTGGATAGGCATATGGATAATTTAGTTAGAGAAATGTAAGTATAGAAAAGGAATTATCTCCATGTCACAGTATTTGAGGTAATTATTCTTCCTGTTTATTTATTACATACAAACATCTAAGTTACATTCCTGTAGTTTTTATAAGTGTTTTATTCCTTAAAAGACTGAAACATGAATTTCTTGTGTAATCAGAAACTTAAAATTTTAAATCTTTTTCTATTCAGAAGCTCATGACAATGATCATTAATTGTGATGGAATGATGGATATAATTAGAGCAGAGTTTGAAGGAATTTCAACTGTATCTGAAACAGAAGCCAAAAAATATATAAACTCACATATAATCAGAAAATGAATTCTTAAAATGTAAGGGAAGATGGAATGAATGGCATGGATGTTACTTGATAGAAGAATGTAACAAAAGGATTTACAGTATGTCAGGTGAACCTCTCAAAACTTCCCCGAGTCATGCAAACTACAAGTTGGTTAGGTGAGCTCACTGTACCAAGATCTCTGGTTCAAAAAGGTCAGAAATAAAGAAACAATAAAATGATTCGATGTCTGCAATTCTTTGTCCTTTTCAGGAGGCGATGTTTGAAATGAGCACACTGAGTACCGGCAAGGTGGATCGGGGCACGCCATGACCTGAGAGCCCACACAAAAATTAGGCAATGCTATTCTCCCAGTGGCCTGCATTGCTATTGCTAAGGGGACGGTGCAAATTAGATAAATGTCAAACTCGTAATTCACCCAGACACGGCTTTACACCAGCGAGGCCAATCTAATTATCTCAGAGCAGGGACAGTGGGAGGCAACTTTCCAGTGGAAAAAAATAAGATAAAGAAATACAGAACTCTCAAGCATCATCTTTGTGGAGTGGGCACATGGCTTGCAGCCGACCTCAGGGTCTAACTCCTGTCTCCCACTCCTAAGCTGCCTCTTGTAGACTACCAGGCTAGCCTCCCACTAGAGCTAGACCAAGCTTTCAGCGAGTTAAGCTTTGTCCATATTTTTTCTTACTTTACTTTATGATACTGGGGATTGAACTGAGGGATTTATCCATGCTTGGGGATTGAACCGGGGGCTCTATCTCTACTTGTTAAGTGCTCTGTCACCTACCAGTCACATCTTTATCCCTCTTTCTGCTTGCTATTTTGAAACAGGACCTCACCCTAAGTACCCCAGGCTGGCCCTGAGCTTACTCTGTAGCCCAGGAAGGTCTTCAATGAGTGATCCTCTTGCCTCAACGTCCTGAGAAGCTGTGATTATAGGACTGCACCACCAGGCCTGCCTCTATATTAAATCTTAGCTGAAAATAAGGTCCTCCCATGTATCAGAATAGATCCAAATAATAATAGCCAGGCACTGCTGTGAACCATTTAATTCTAAACACTTATTAGTCAATATTCTATTGACCGGTCTACTTGTATCCTTTACATGTATAACACAATGTAAGCATAGAGAGATCAAGTAACTTGATCTAGTTATACAGCTAATCATAGGGCTGGGATACTAGCAAGCAAAAAGCTTTTTTTTTTAAATAGCCATACTGTATTCTAAAAAAAAAAAAGCTTGTATAAGTGCCTTGTTGTTGGTTGTTATTGTTCTTTTGGGGGGCCTGCTACCCAGCTCTCAAGTAAACACACATGGAGGCTTATTATTACTTATGAATGCCTAGCCTTAGCTTGGCTTAGTTTCTAGCCAGCTTTCCTTAACTTAAATTATCTCATCTACCATTTTCCTCTGGGCCTTTCCTATTCTTTTACTTCTGTAAAACTTACTCTTACTCTGTGGCTTGCTGTGTAGCTGGGTGGCTGGCCCCTGGAGTCCTCCTCCTTCTCTCTCATTCCGAGATCTTCCTCCCAGATTTCTCCTTCTATATATCCTCTCTGCCTGTCAACCCTGCCTATCCTTTCTCCTGCCTTGCTATTGTTCATTCATTTCTTTATTAGACCATCAGGTGATTTAGACAGGCAAAGTATCACAGCTTCACAGGGTTAAACAAGTACAACATAAACAAAAGTAACACACCTTAAAATAATATTACCAACAATAAGGCTTTGATAACAAAATAGAGTTTAGAATGCATTCTCAAATCTGACCATATAGAACAATACTCTACCTTCCTCATGGTAAAGATGGGTTGAGCTAAAGAGAAAAGAATAAGAATTAACAAAGAGGGGAAGGAAATGGAGGGTGGACTCATGAAAAGTGGGGACCCACTGTGGCTCCATCCACACACTGGAATATGACTTGGCAAGAAAAATTAACACCTGATGCTAACATGGCAGTGAGGATAACATCTCCTGTGCCTAGGACAAGTGAAAGAAGTCAGACTGGAAGGCTGTGTTCTGTACAATTCAGTTGACACTACTCTCCGGAGAAAGTAAACCCTAGGGAAGAGTCATTTCTAGGCTTTGAATTAAGAGCGGGGTAACTATAACATTGTTTCAAACAAATGCAGGTATTGCTTATGTATGTATTGTCAGTATTCTCAGCTAATACATAAAATAGTGAATTTTACCTTCTGTAAATTACACCTTGATTTTAAAAGAATTTAGATCATGAAATACACGTTAAAAGCAGAGGTTAAAACTCTGCTTTGTTTGTTTGGCATCAAGTTACCATGTAGCTTCAGTGCAGCCTTCTTTCTATGAACAACGTCTTGTTTGTGATGTACAGTAGGGTAAGGCTTGCTTTGTTTTGACACAGAGCTAGCTGGAAATATACCTGGGAAGCTGGGCCACGTGGTATGGGGCTTTAATTCCCAGTTTGGGAGCCAAGGCAAGATGATTACTAATTCAAGGGCCTTCTAATTCTAAAGAGTGAGTTCAAGGCCTGCCAGGGCATCTTAGCAAGACTCTTTCTCAAAATAATACATACATACATATATACATATATATATACACACATCATATATACATATATAATACATTATATATTATGTACATGAACACACACATAAATGTGTGTTTATTATAGATATGTGCCTGGGGATATAGCTCAGTGGTAGTAGGGCTTTTGCTTAGATGCACAGGCCCTAGGTTTAATCCTTAAGACAAAAAAGAAATTTAGTTCTGGATCAATAGATTATAACCCATTAAATACATTAATATCTGAATGAAGGAGACAAGTAAGTTCTTCCTTAGTGATAGATGGCTTGTCAACCTGATTTGGTGTCATGTCTGTGAGAGCACTTTAGAGAGGATTAGCTTAAAGGAGAAGATCCTCTCTCAAAGTGGACAGCACCTATTGGCTGACAGCCTGGTTATAGACAGATCTGATGTAAAACAGCCTGGGCTTGCCAGCCTGGGTTTCTTCTTTCTGAGTGTGTGTGTGTGTGTGTGTGTGTGTGTGTGTGTTGCTGTTGCTGCTGCCACTCTGCTGATATCAAACTCTACCTGCTTCTTTTTTAGAATGTAGACTCAAGGCCTGTTGTGAAATAGCATTTTTAACTATGTAAAGATGTGTTACATTTGTATATGCTGCAGAATATTACTTTAACTTGTAAAGGTGTGTTACATTGGTTATGCTGCCTTTGTTAACAATGTGAATATGTGTTACATTTGTTTATTTTATTTTATTTATTTTTTTTGGTTTTTTGAGACAGGGTTTCTCTGTGTAGCTTTGTGCCTTTCCTGGAACTCACTTGGTAGCCCAGGCTGGCCTCGAACTCACAGAGATCCGCCTGGTTCTGCCTCCCGAGTGCTGGGATTAAAGGCGTTCGCCACCACTGCCCGGCTTGTTACATTTGTTTATACATCATTTGTTTAATTATGTAAAGATGTGTTACATTTGTTTCACCTAGCCTGCCCAAAGGCGCCTGATTGGTCTAATAAAACTGAACGGCCAACAGCTAGGCAGGAGAGGGACAGGCAGACCTGGAAGGTAGAGAGAATAAAGTAGGAGGAGGAATCTAGGCTCTAGAGAAGAAGAACAAGAGAACGAGGGAGAAAAGGAGGAAAAAGAGGCACATGCCTGGGGCCGGAAGTCAGGCAGCTACCAGCCAGGCAGACAGGAGAAGCAGGAAAGTATGACATGTAAAAGGAAAGGTTAAAAAAAAATTCATAACTGATAATAAGTCTTTGTGTTATGATTTGGGAGCTGGTTAGTGGCCCAAAAGAAAAAAAACCTGATACAAATGCCGATGATTCTCCTATGGTCTCTTGGGTTTCAGCACTTGGTTGGGACTGCATAGGCATCCTAATTTTGTGCTCTGAGAAGCTACCAGGCTCCCTGCATCTTCAGCCTACAGACAGCCATTGTTGGACCACCCAGCCCTATAGTGTAAGCTTATTGAATATATCTCTTTTAATAATATGTATACTTTCCATTCTGTTTCTCTGGAGTGAGACTTCTTAAACTGTCTCTACTCTTGACCCCTTTTTGCCTGAGACATTTTTAAATGCAGCCCCAGGTACATAGGTTTATAAAACAGGTAGACAAATCAGATGCTTACTGATGTAGGTCACAAATGTGAGATATATATATATATTACCAGTTATTAAAGGCAAAAATTTGCATGCTAAGGGATAGATGGGAATTTATTTTTATGTAAAAAATTATATCCTGGCTAGATATTTGTTACTGGAGGATGTAATTCATCTTCAGTGTTTCTCAGAGCTGATCAGAATTTCGATTTTATAATCTGCAGGGCTAAGAAAGTCACTTTGCATTAGGTACATAGCACAAAATGGCAGAATCACATTTAGGGCCACTTCAGAGATGGTTGGAAATTCTGTCTTAATCCCAAGCCAAAATTCATTGAACAATTTTAAAATGACATTTTAATCATTGTGTGTGTGTGTGTGTGTGTGTGTGTGTGTGTGTGTGTGTGAACGAGAGAATATGAAAGCATGAGAAAGCATGAGAGGGACAGTGTATGAGAGAGAGAGAGAATTAGAGAGAGGAGAGAGAGAGAGCAAGTGAAAGAGAGAGATTGATTGTGCTCCAGGTTGTGTCTGTGAACGTCAGAGGACAACTTTCGGGAACTGGTTCTTTCCTTTCACCATATGTGTCCTGAGGATAGAACTTTACTTAGGCTTAGCAGTAAGTCCCTTTAGCCACTGAATCATCTAGTGGGTCCATTGATTGATTGATTGATTGATTGACTGGTTTAAAGGAAACTTGGGTCAGCAGCTCCAACATTACAAACCAACCATTCAAACACAATACAATCCGAAGACACGCTAATCAGTGGATGCTAAAATAAGTTGATGGAGACCAGGATATCCCCTCATAGTTCCCAAGTGCACTTACTACTTTTAGTATGAGTAGGAAAGAGAAAACTATATAGCAAGAAACTTTAACCCACAAGCATAATTAACATCCACAATGCTGAGGCGAGTTGTCTTTGTATACTCCCTGATGTGATGTGATGTGCCAAGCGCATCTCACCAGGTCCTGTTCTTGCCAAAATTTTATAAACTGCAACTGAATCTAATTGTGAGGAAAGCACAGACAAAACAAAGCTGAGGGGCATTTTATAAACTAGGCTGTCTTCCTCCAAAACGTCAGATCACGGAAAGCTAATGAAAACCTGGTTCAAGATGATGGAAGAGACATGACAACTGAATAAAGTGTGTGAGCCTTGTGCCTGGACCTGAGACTGGAGAAAAGAGCAACCAAGAACATGATTGGAGCAGTCAATGAATTTCAAAAATGATCTTTCAATTAGGTAATAGAATTATGCCAGTGCTGAATTTCCTAAATTTGATGAAGGCACTCTGATTATGTAAGAAAATATCTGTACTCTCATACGAATGAGAAAAAACTAATGCCCCCATACATGTATGATATAAAAGTGCACACATAAGTGTATATATGGACACTTTCGCATACACACTCCGAGCAATAAAAATATGTGAAAACCTTAGAAACAGGATGTGATGTTTGCCTGTATTCTTTGTAACTTGTAATTGTTCTGCAAGCATAAACTTATTTTAATTGCAAGTTATTCCCCATGTCAAAGAAGTTGAACAATTTACCCAAGCTCACATAGAAACTACCAAATTCTGAGTGGTGTGACTACAATGATGCCACCATCTCCAATAAACTATGCTGCTCTGTGTTGTTAATCCACCAGACTCTCTGTTCCCCGACTTTCATAATCATGATAGACCCAATAAAAATAGCACTGAAGACAGTTCACAGGGCCATTCTAATGAAGCCAGTTCAGCCACCACTGCTCTAGTAAGGCAATGACGGTTGCTCTTATCATAGTAGCGGCTTGGTCAAATGTTTTTGGGGTTGCTAGCCCAAAATAGCACAAGAGCACCAAGCTGTTATACAGGACAGTTCTCTGTGGTTAAATTTGGGGGAGTCAGTTTTCCCCCTTGGGTGTATATGTGAATGTTACAGTAGAACTGTAACACCAGAGAAGAGAAAAATATCCTCAAGTCCTTCAGTGTCCTGAACAATAAACAATGGGACTAAATGAAGTCTAGCATTAAAAGAGTTTATACCTGTATCAGACACTTTTAAATGTAATATCAATACACACTCGTTGGATTACTATAACATGGAGAGAACTGTCTTTGTCCACATTTTACAGATAGGGGAGCCAAGACCCTAAAAGTGTACTTAACTGTTACACAGAGACATTTGGGCACTCCAAATATGCTCCAGACCACTACTCTTTATAAACTCCTAGATAGAAAACTCCATAGTTATTATTCACCCATACTGTGGGTACATTTATTACTTACGTACGCATTTTAATCTTAAGAATAGAAACCTAACAAAGCAAAAACTTCCTAGTGTGTGTGTGTGTGTGTGTGTGTGTGTGTGTGTGTGTGTGTGTGTGTGTGTGAAGGAGACCTAAATGGACTCTCCAAGTAACAGGAGAGACAGGGCTCCAGCTAGACATCTTTGGTTACCAAAGAAGCTTCCAGGTCCAGGAATGGGTTACATATAATGAGTTAATAGCCAAAGGGACCCCATGGGAACCCCCCCACCCCAAACAACCCAAACCATTGCCAAGACTATAGGTTGCTCTCCACAAACTGACAGCATGGCCCTATTGATGAAGACAGCACACACACACACACACACACACACACACACACACACAACTCATTGCACAAGGAGAAGTGTAGCTTGTGTACCTAGAGCCTTCACTCCTACAGGCTAGTGTTCATTGTACAAGAAAGTACTCTGCATGCTACCAAAGGAGAAAGGCAAACATCAGCCCAACTACAAGACTTTTGATCTAATATGGTGTGCTGCATGCAAGATATGTTCATGCAATAGGGGCACAAAGCTTGTGGGAGTAACCAACCAATGTCTGATTTGAGTTAGGGCCCACTCATGAGATGAAACCCATCCCAGCCACTGCTTAGGTAACCAAGAGCCTGAGACTAGCTAGGCAAAGGACCTAGAGGAAAATGAAATGCTACTGCTGTGCTCAAGGAATATAGCAATAAAATGACCCCTAATGTCATTCTGCTATACTCAGCCATCATCATAGAAGATTCCTCCTGCAGTAGATGGGAACAAATATAGAGACCCACAGCTGGACAATATGCAGAGAATAGAGGGGCTGAACTTTCATTCAGATATATTGATACAATACTTTCTATGTACAAGCTCCTTTCAATGCCTGCTGATGCAGAGGAAGTAGGTACTTTATTTACTGAGCAAAATTGCATGATATGTAACTTAATCATATTTTGCTTTCTTTATATTGGTTTGTCTAAGCATAAAATACGTTCTTGACCTTCCCCACCAAGCAGTATGATTTTTCTAGGAACACACATTTTGCCAGAAGGTATAAGTTCCTTCTAAAAATATGGTAGTAAATGACCATTAACCCAAAAGATTGCTTTTCTGTCTTAGTTCCAGATTTTCTGATACCATCAAGTTACAATGTGGGTATAATGCTTTATAATTTTCAAGTTACTAAATTTCATCAAGAAGTTTCTAACTACTAGTGGCAAAGAAATTAATGAGAAATAGCAATATAATTCACAAGTCTAATTCAGTAATGAGGATCAAAAGCCCTTGATGCTTTTATCTACACACTTATCATTCTAGACACTTATGTCCACTCTTCAACACAGAAAGACAAAATACAATTAACAACAGCAGATCCTTCCATCTAAAATGTCGTTTTGAGAATCACTGA
>CABHPQ010167473.1:0-12568 GCA_902168405.1 Peromyscus aztecus
AAACCTACAGAGACAGCCGACCTAGCTAGTGTGAACTCATGAACTTTAGACCAACAGCTGTGGAGCCTGCATGGGACTGGACTAGGCCCTCTGCACAAGGGAGACAGTTGTGTAGCTTGGTCTGCTTAAGGGGCCCCTGGGATTAGGATCAGGACCTATCCCTGGTGCGTGAGCTGGCTTTTTGGAACCATTCCCTATGGTGGGACACCTTGCACAGCCTTGATGCAGGGGGAGGGACCTGGACCTGCCTCAACTGAATGTATCAGGCTTTAATGACTCCCCATGGGAGTCCCTCCCCTTGGAAGGAGCAGGAGGAGGGAAGAAAGGGGGGTATGTGGTTGGTATATAAAATGAATAAAAAATTTCTTAAAAAGAAAAAATAAAATAAAATTAAAAAAGAAAAGTAGCACTTTTATGTTGACCTAAAATATAAGTGCTAGGAATTCCAGTTGATATTAAACAGCGTACTTTATTTTCTTTGTATTAATTTTTTTTTGCTATCTATGAAATCCTAATGATAGCCTATTTTCATAAAGAAAATATACATTACTTAGGAAAAAAGCACACTATATATCCAAAGTGCTCAATAAACTACATGCATTAAATTGTTTTGGGTGATTAGAGAGATGGCTCAGTAGTTAAAGAGTGCTTACTACTCTTATAGAGGACTCAAGTTCCTTTTCTAGCATGCTCATAGGGACGTACATCCATGAATAACTCCAGTTCCAGAAGAACCAATACCCTTTTCTGGCTTCCTCGGGATCCTGCATGTGTGTGGTGCACACAAACTCACACAAGCACACAAGGACAAACACACACACACACACACACACACACACACACACACACAGAGAGAGAGAGAGAGAGAGAGAGAGAGAGAGAGAGAGAGAGAGAATAATTTCTTCAATTGCCGTCGATTTTTCTGACAGTCATAGAAAGCTAATAGTATTTTTTTTATCTATTCCCTGATTTTCCCTGTCTAGCATTGTTACAGTTGGTCTTAATTTCATCAATTGCCTGAAAGACTTGTCAATATGAATTTTCTGAGTTGAGAAAGAACCAAATGAACCTGTTTATTTTGATGTTGATTCTGAAGAAAATGCTGTATCTTCCAAAAGAATAGTTCATTGTAGGATATTTAAAATTTTTGTTCTCCAATTTGTTCTTAATCTTAAGAAAATAACTACATTAGTATCTTTCAGTATTTAAGATAATGTTATAAAAGAAGCATCAAAACCAATCTCCATAATATATAGATTTACTAAGACTCAGTCAGAGCTACAGAGATGCTCAGGGGTTAAGAGCACTTATTGCTCCCAGAGAGGACCAGGGTTCAGTTCCCACATCCATCTGGAAGCTCACAACCATCTGTAATTCTAGTTTCAGGGGCTCTAATGCTTTCTTCTGGCCTCCATGGATATGAAGCACATATAAGGTACACATACATGCATGCATACAAAGCATTCAAGCATTCATATAAACAAAATAAAATAAATCTCAAGACTGCCTTTTCATTCATAGGGAGTTACATAAAATTTCTAGGAAAACTACTACATTAGATGCTTCTTTAGATAAATACATATGTAGAAGCTTCTTTAAATAAATACATAAGTGAATGGAATCACCCAATTACAGCAGAGAGAAAACCCCAATTAGATATCTCTAACCACCAAATGGCATGTCCAATGCCAGGGAAGAGTTACATCTATTTGAGTTGTTGGCCAAAGGTGCTCCATGGAAACTCCCAAACGAGTTAGGCTATTGCCCAGGTTATTGGTTGTTCTCACCAAGCAATGATGGTAAGATGCTGTTGCTGAAGACAGCACCTACATATCTCACTGAACTCAGAGGAACCAAGCTGGTGCCCAGCTAGAGCCATCACCACTTCTGACTGATGCTGATGCGCACCAACCCTGCTACAAGTTTTTCGGTCTATCATGGTGACCTGCCTGCATGACACACTGGTGCAATAGTATCAACAAAAGTGCGAGTAAACAACCACTATCTGATTGGCCTACTCCATGAAATGGAAATCATGTCTGGCACTGCTTGGAAGGACAGGAATCTGGGAATAAATAACTACCTCGGGAGGAAGCATATACTGTTGTTTTGCTAAGAGAATATAGCAATAGAACGTCCCCTAACTATATTCTGCTGTAGCTGTAGATCAGTGTCTCACTCAGCCAACATCAGAAAAGCTGTCTCCTAAAGTAGATGGGAACTAACACAGAGAATCACAACTAGATAACGTCAGTAGAGTGAGAGACTTTGTAACACTTAGTCCTAAATAGAATATCTTCATCAGATTCCCGCCATCCTGGCTCAGGGAACTATATAAAAGAGGAGGCTGAACAATTCCAGGAGCTAAAGGGGATGTATGAAATCAAGCAAACTGTGTCTTCCAGACACAACAGGGCTGATACACACACGAACTCACAAAAACTGTGCCAATGTGAACAGGATCTACATAGGTACAAGTCAGATGGGGAGCCAGCACTGAGATTGGGAAGCAGACACTAACTCCCACAGCCAACCAAGAAGCTTTATCTCCAATTAGCAATCACTCATAAAGGAAAAGTTATTTTTTTCCAATGGAGTCTGACTGAGTACACAAACCACACAAACCAGCAGTAGATGGGCAACAAAAAAATGAATTCAAAGACATTTTTGAAGATCGTTTTGTCTCATATTGCATTCCTTGTGATTTTTTAAAACCTTACTGATCTTTTGCATGTATGTTTTCTGATATTGAGTTTTTATGTGTTTATGTGTATATGTATCCCTGTGTGTATGCATTTCTCATGCTCTTTCTTAGTTTCCTTTTTTTCCTTTTTTTTATTCTTGTTAGTTTGTTAATTTGGTTTTATACTTGCTTGTTTGCCTTTTTATTTGCTTGTTTGATTTCTTAAAAGAAATCTTAAGAAAGAAGGTATGGAGTTGGAAGGAGGGGGAGATGGAGAGAATCCGGTAGGAGATGGGAAAAGAGAAACTGTGATCAGAATATACTGCATGAAAGTAACTTTATTTTCAATAATAAATAACATTATGAAAAGTAATAAATTAAATCTCTGGACTTCAAATTTTCACTTATGAAAATATGGTGATAGGGAGAAGGAGGCAAGAGTATCGTAAGTTTTAGGTCAGCCTAGGATGTATAACAAGGTTATACACACACACACACACACACACACACACACACACACACACACAGGAATCCACCACACAAACACAAACACATGCAAAAAGAAAATCCTACAGAATTGTATTTTCCGAAGTGCACATATTTCCAAATTATATGTGTTTATACAAATAGTTTGCCTCCATTTATGTTAATTAAATTCATTTGTTGACTGTTTTATACCTTCACACTATTCTTGTCCCCACATTCTCTTATTTCCCTCCCACCCCTGTCAAAACATCTTCTCGGACCTGCCTCTACTCAATGTACCAGGCTCTGCTGACTCCCCATGGGAGGTCTTACCTTAGTGTAGGAGGCATTGAGGGATGGGCTAGGGCGGGGGGAAGACTGGAGGGGCAGGAGGAGGGAAGAGAGGGATCTGTGATTGATACGTAAAATGAATAAAAAAATTCTTAATAAAAAATCTCCTTCCTATGGGTGTCTTTTATACATTCGCATCTTTTTGTTGTTGTTTTATGACCCACGGAGTTTAAACAGGTTCATCAGGGTCACCAGAGATATGGAATTTATTATTATCATTACTATTATCATTATTATTATTATTATTAAATGGATCCTAGTGGATTCAACAGTGAGTACAGAGCTGAAATTAATAATTTCCCTCCCCCCCCCCTGGAATCCATCAATGGCCAGCACAAACACACACACATACACACACACACACACACAGCAGTAATGGAAATAAGAAGAGATCGATATTTGGGTCTTATTGGGCCTTTGGCCATTGAATTCTCTTAAAACTACCTTTCTTTTTCAAATTCTCACTATTATAAAACTCTGGTGCTGTCAAGTTCTTTCATGTAATATTTTACCAAACATTATCAACAGCAAACTTAGTATGCTGCTAGCTGTTGTTTCTACCCTTTTCCCCAAGAAAGGAATGTTCTCATTCATAAACATAATGAATAAAACACTTGGTTTACATGGCTCACCAGTGTTCCAGAATTGAAAAACTATTTTTTTCACAGGCCATGATCCAACTTCCAAGACAATACAATACACAGGAATTTCATTAGGGTACCCAATAACCAGCAGTATATCACAATATAAATGTATTTCTTTATACCTCACATTTAACACAGCAGTGTGAAGGATTACATCCCCATATAATTACTTTTTGTCCAAAGAACTCCACTTACTTCCCCCCTCTTTTATTGAAAACAGATTATTTCTCATACAATATATCTTGATTACAGTTTCCCCACCCCACAACCAGACATTACACACAGAGAGGGGGGAGAGACCTTGGAACACTCAGCTCTAAATGGGATGTCTCCATCAAATCCCTCCCCTCAGAGTTCAGGGAGCCCTGGAGAAGAGGAGGGGAGTAAAGAATGTGAGTATTTCAAAGGGTTTTAAGAAAAACAGACATTAAGAGTGTAACAATCACCTTGGACTGAATGAATAAATAACTTTTATTCCTGTGGGTCCTCCTTATATTACTATCCTCAATAAATTGAAAATTAACAAAAAAAGCTCAATTTCTAAGTTATCAAAGAGTAACAGTCTTCAAAAACATTAGAACTTTTATAAGAATTATAATTTACATATAATAGTAAATAAAATAGTGCAGAAATTATTCATTATTGTGTGTTATGTAACTCAGTAACCTTGATTATTCTCAATTTTTCACTTTTTATGTGTCTAGGAATACATATTTATAACAAGTAAAAGGTGCCCAAGTTCATAATAACAACTAAAATTAGGAGCGCTAATATATGCAAAGGACAGTTCCATTTTCTCATCACTGATAACTTTTATTAGTATAAATGAAGAAAATTTTAATTTATATTAGATTTAAATATGTAAAAACGTAGCTATGAGATTTAGCTTTGAATGACTATTTTCCCTCTAATGAATATTTTGATTAAGGTAATAAACCTTTAAAAGCAGAGATCATTATAGAAATGTAAATGTGCTCCAAAGTGCAGCTGGGACCACCTGAGACATGAAACATTTAATTTAGAAATGAGCCTCCTTTCACATTTAATTTCTTTTTGTTCATTCTCTTATTTTACAAAATTAAAGACTACTCTCAAAACAGGCTAATTTTTTTTCCTAAAAATGTATAAGCTTCTGTTCTATCTTCCCCAGTAAGAGTGTTCAGCC
This sequence comes from Peromyscus aztecus, assembly GCA_902168405.1. Lineage (NCBI taxonomy): Eukaryota > Metazoa > Chordata > Mammalia > Rodentia > Cricetidae > Peromyscus > Peromyscus aztecus. The sequence goes on from CABHPQ010167473.1 coordinate 5,309, forward strand.
TACTGTTTGGTACTATTAGCCACTGTTGGTTAATTTAATAAATAAAAAGCACCCCAGATAGCAAATCAACAGAAAAACAAAAAATAGTGAAGTGAACAAATATTACTTTTTATTATAAGTGATTTTTCTTTTTCCTGTGTGTGTGTGTGTGTGTGTGTGTGTGTGTGTGTGTGTGTGTTACTGTTTTTGTAGATATGGAGGCTTGAGTTTGATGTCGGAGATCATCCATCCTCAGTTGTTCTTCCATCTTATCCACTGAGTCAGTGTCAGTCATGAGATCTCTGCCTTTTAGGGCTAGAATTACAGGTGGACCATAACAGCCAAGAGCATTTTCCTGGGGATTTGAACAGCAGTCCTCATGTGTCTGAAGCATGTGGGATCTTTAACCACTGAACCAACTCCCAGCCCCATACACACTTGGTAGTATCTGAGTGTGTCTGATGCTTCTGGTGTGTTTTATGGATTAGTTTTCCTTCACGTTGAAGACAGTGTTATTCTTTTTTATTTTTCCTAATGTAGTTCATTTTGTTTCCTTGTTTCAAAGACCTACTTTTCTATACACTGAGAGAGTTCTCTAGGTCATTCTTTCAACAATGGCAAGGACACACACACTCAGGCACAAGATTTCAGTTTGTTTACCTGGTATTTTGATCCTGGTCCATTTGTATTTGGTATAGATGGTGATTTTGCCCCCTGGAGTTTTCAACTCTATATTCTTCATCTGTTCACTAAAACACCCTCCTTGTGTTATTATGGTGATGTGTTTCAATGCCTCTAATCAGGGACTTTCAAAAGGAGCAGCAGATATAGAAGTGATATTAAAATTTTAGTGAAGAGACAAGCTAGAAAGCAAAAGAGTCAGGAGAATAGGCCACTTTATGTGTTTATGTATAAGGAAAATTGTACGTATATAATGTTTTGTAAATGAAATATACAGGTCATTTACCCATGTTGTATGAGTGAATACTGGCTGTACAAATTCTTCCATCTACCCTTGATCATGCACTGACAAGGGCATACGGATGTGTAGTTAGGAGAAAGCTCAGTATGTAGTTACAGCTGACAATAACATCATACCAGACATTCTGAACACCAGCACTTGCAGAAACATTTGCGTTTAGTTCACACAGCCCACCATGCCCTTCTGACTTGCACCAAATCTATTGCATTTGCTTTCCTGGCCCTTGATAATTGTTCTTGCCTTCCTGTGTATGGCTTCTCCACCAATTGCAAGAAACATAAAGTTAAAACAATATTTTTGTGTTTCCTTTTAGTCTTTATTTTCTTGTACTTTATAAGGTTATGAATAATTACAACCATGCTCATTCATTTGATCCACAGGGAAAGTGTCTCATCACTGCTGCAGTGAGGACTCAGGCTTAGAGTGTGAAATTATTCATCTGTTTTGAGTCTGTTTCATTTGGGGTGCCACTTTATAATATCTCTACACTTTCAGATGTGGTCAGCACTTTCTCTTCCCTGAGAATCATTAATCGCTCTCTACCTGACAGCTGGTGTGGTTTATAATTCTCTTAATCTCTTTGTTAGCTAGCGGCAAATGGACAGTAATAGTTATGACCCCATTACAAAGTTTTCCCTATGCTGAATTGAAGATGATGTATTTCGTCTTTGGTTCTCTTATTAATATTTTAAAATGAAAAATAGTAAAACTTCCCTGTTTCAGGTTATTTTCAAGAGTCTATGCATTGCATTAAACTTACTCCGTGATGGCTTATATTAATGCACAGTAATAGTCACTAATCTTCCTGTCTTGTTCAGAAAGTTTATACGCTGTCCTCATGTTGAAGCTAAGCTTAGTCACGTGACTTGCTTTGAGTGATGGAAATTTAGCAGACATAGCAGAAACAGCAGACACTTTAAATGTACTTGTGACATTTGACTTAGTTTCTCTACTTAGTGAAAACTATAGGATTTCTTGTTATATTTATTTGCTCTTTGGTAGGAGAGACTTCAAACTGGTTTAGTCATGGAAGAGATTAAAACCCATCCTATAATCTTGAGTAGGATGCCTCCACCAAATCCTTCCCATCAGAGCTGAGAGAACTCTGCAGAAGAGGAGGAAGAAAGAATGTAAGAGCCAGAGGGGATGAAGGACACCAAAGAAACAAGGCCCTCTAAGACATAGAACACAGATTGTGGCAGCATGCACAGGGCCTGCATGAGTCTGCACCAGATGGAGTCTTGGAGCTGAGATGAGTAGACGCACACTCCCATCCTTAACCCAGATGCTAACTCTAATTGATAACCACTTGCAAATGAAAGTTTAGTTTTCTCCAAGGGAGTCTCACTGAAGAAACAAACCGCTCTTAAGGGTAGGCTGCATGTCCAGCAGTCGCTGGCTAACAGAACAACATAAAAGGAACTCAACGTCATTTTTGGAGGTATTTTGTTTATGTGCACAGGGAGTGATAGACTGCAAAGGACATTTAGAGGAGACTGATTCATGTCCAGTGAGCCTCGGTGTTGTGACTACAGAATTAGCTATAGCCTCCGGGTATGTATTTGAGCACACTGCTCCAGGCTGGGAAGTCAATGAAACTCTTTAAGAGGTGGGCCCTTTCTGGAAGAAGTAGATCACTGGGAGGAGGCCTTGAGATTTTAAAGCCCAGCCCACTTTCAGTCACTTTATATACGTTTATATTTTGTCTTAAACAAAATATAATAATTAGATGCATATATGGGGTACAGTGTGATACTTCTTAAGTATTTAATTTTTTAGTTTTATTTATTTGTATTGGGGGAAACACCTGCTACAGAGAGTATGTGGATGTTATAGAACAAACTGGTGTTATCATTTCTCTCCTTCCACCTTTATATTGGAACCAGGCGTTGCATTAATACTGCTAAGCTTATGCAGCAAGCACTTTGCCACAGCCTTCCCGCTGGCTCTCTTAGGACTCATTTATGGATTGTGTGATGATGCAAACAGAGTAATTATCACATATACCGCCTCACTTTCTTAGTTTCAGGAACAGTAGAAAGTATTTCTCTCAGTTCTTTTGAAATGCACAATAAATTATTGTTAACTAGAGCTGCTTTGCTGTGCTCAAGGTCACTAGAATGCATTTCTCTTTCTATGCCATTTGTGCAACCAATAACCATCCCTTTCTTCCTTTCCTCGTATCTTTTTAATTACTGTGATGTTTAGCTTTGTTAACCTGACACAACTTAGAGTCACTTGGGAAATTTCTATTAGCTGTTGTCCACGTTGGGTTGGTCTGTGGACAAATCTGTAGGGGATTGCCTCAGTTAAGTTAGTAAATAATGAAGACCCAGCCTAATGTGGGCAGCATCAATCTCTAGGCACAGAGCACTGAGGTGCTTAAGAGAAGAAAAGCCTACCCAAGTACAAGCAAGTGAGATCCCAAGCAATTCACTTCTCTTAGCTCTTGACTGTTGATATCATGTGACTACCTATTGAAGTCTCTGCTACCCTGATGTCTCTGCAGTAGCAGATTGTAACCTGTAATTGTAAGCTAAAGAACCCTTTTCTTCCTGAAGTTCCTTTTTGTATGAATTTTATCATAGCTTCATATATAAAACTAGGACACATAACTTGTTAGTTAGCATGAGCAAAATCATGTAAGTTTTATTGAAATACAAATGATATACATGAAATAAGGTACATGTCATAGAGAGAAAAAGACTTTTAGCTGTAGTAGTATTGCCTTCAACACACTAATGGTAATGTGAATGTGCTCTTCTGTCCAAACTTAACAAATTGGAGAGGTTTGATTTTCAAACTCAAGGTTATTATTTTGTACCGTGTATTAAGAACATTCAGCTCTCAGTTGAATTTCAGATGTGTAATTATTATGAGTATTTTATGCATCATGTGATTTCCATTAGTTTTTGACATATGGCTTAGTTGTTAAAATTTACACTATAATGATTCTCCATTTTCTATAGTTCAGGTTTTCTTTGTTACAATATTCTATAAACGGCCAAACTGCCGTGTGGTAATATATGTGAATTTGTTTTTCTCACATAAATGCAACTATTAGAGGAACTTGGTAGCAAAGGTGAGCTATTATAGCAAATAAATTCAGATCATAAAATGATTCAAGTATAATAGAAGTTTATTTCCCAGTCACATAACAATGATTTTCTGGTTCCTGTGCAGCATGTGAGGGCAGGGGCCAAAGACCAGGATGTTGAAGACCTGAGAATATTAAGGTCTCCAGAGTTTCTCTACCATCCATATCCCTCTGACAGAAGAGAATTAAATTATAAAGGTGACACCCTTAAAGGCTTGGTGTCCAGGAGCATAAATGACAAATATTTTAGCTCATGCTGCACCTGCTAGAACTCAGGTTCATTATATGTACAGTTTCAAAGTATCTCTCCTAATGGGTTTATAATATCTGTAGTTTAAGATGGTTTGTATTATAGTACAGTACACATATGAACAGAGTTAGATGCTTTCCTAGTGGTGCATGTGCATGATACCTCTTAATTGTACCAACAGAGAATCTGTGGCGTGAATTATACTAAGGTATATAAAGAGTTTGGGGCTCCAATGTACTTGGCTTCTCCAAGTACAAGGAAACTGAGAAAATTAAAATGTAGAGCATAAGCCATTTATAACTCATACATTTTTCCCATGGGCATATATATGCATATATATATATGCTACAAAATTTCCTCTAATACTTGTGAGTATGGAAAAAAACAAACTCACGTATATTACTACACTGCAGAATATATATGTACATTACATATAAATATGTATGTATATATTAGCAGGTATACATATGTATCTATTCAGTACTGTGTAAAACACTCTGATAGTCAATAATTTTTTAACTTGGTTGAAAGAAATTATACTGAATGAGTTAACTTCTCTCAAAATAAGAGCAGTACAATGCAAAATGAGGGACACAGAAAAATAATTGCACAAATCCTTCAAGACACTCCAAATTTTACATAGAATTGGAGGAAAAATGAGATTACATGTGCAAAAGAATATTCCTCCTCAAGATATAGATAAATAACAACCTATAACATTGTGGACTGATATTGGACACAGAGATGTATTAAAAACAGATGGGAAATAACTTTTGGGACTAATTAGAAGTTTAGTTTATCGACCTTATTTCACTGAATTAGAGGTCCTTTGTTAAGAAAATTGTGTGCTCTATTCAATGTTAACAAATAGAAAATTAATATGATTATAATGATAACTAGTGTTGGTCGTAAAGCTATTACATGTATATATTTGGTGTGTTTCTAAAAACACTGCAAAATTAAAAAAAAAGTCTTCTAGAATATGCAAACTTAAAAACAAAGTAACATGATATTTCTTGTTACATTGACCTTTAACTTTTCCATATGTCTTATTTTTTGTATTTTTTATGACATCAAGAGAACATACTATAATCATCCATTTTTAATTGCTGTAGCAAACTGTCCCAGGGAGGATAACATCATCTTACTTAGCTTCCAGTTTGGCAGTTTGAGAATCTAACCAGCCTGACACATGCTTTTGTGAAACCTTGCCTTGGCCATATCACCCACCGCATGGTGGATGACCGTGCTGGAGTATGTGGGAACACTCAAATACATTTCCAGACAGGAATCCAGAGAGCTGGGTTGAGCCAAGTTTGCTTTTTTCAGTTAAGTCTTTACATTTATTTTATTGTCACTTTTGAGAATTTATAAATTAATTCTGCATTCAATCATTTCCACCAACTCTGCCTGCATCCCCACTCCTTCTCAACGTTGACTTCTTCTCTAATTTTTACTTGTATATTTGTGTATAAACACACATCACACACACACACACACACACACACACACACACACACACACACACACACGCACAACCTGCTGAGCCCATTTAGTGTTGTTTATATGTTTAGAGCTGACCACTTGGGTTTGCATAGCCAATTAGAGTTCTCATTCCTGGAGAACACCAGTTCTCCCTCTCTTAGCAGCCATCAATTCTCTGTAACTATTATCTAGAGTTGGGGCCTTGTGAGAACTCTCCCATCCATATTAGCATGTCAATTAGTGTTGTATAAACGTCCTGTTCCATCAATCCAAAAACCTACATGTCCAAGTATTTGGTGAAGGATTTCCCACACCATCCCAGGGTGAAAGGTCGAGGATCATAGAATGGGTATGAGAGAAGATAAAGTTGAATTTACCACACCCTATCTTAGAGGTCCCCCTATTCACCAAGTAATATACTAAATCCACTTTGGATAGCTTTATATAGTTTAATTATTCCAGTGACTAATTAATTCAGCCATTTTGATGCAATCCAATCGGAAATGTCATGGATGCTAACTTTTCTATAAAGGAAGCTTTAACTAGAATTTTTATTTGAAGAAGCTGACTGCTTAATCAAGTAATTGACTTACTTATGCAGTTGTTTTCTGCATTTTGATGTTATTGGTTTCAACTCTTATCTTTAGGATATCACAAAATAGCTATTTTAATGTCTATTTATGGAAAAGTATATCAATGTATAAATACATGTCAATATACATACCTACAAATGTGAGAGTTAGGATAACCTTAAATTGTTAATTAATTAACTCACTATATTCATTAGCTCATATTTAGAATTTGAGTATCATAGTTTTAAAAATGGGTCACTAACAACTCTAACAATTTCCAAAAAATTTTAAAAGGCAAATTGCTATGTAATGTATGTAAAAAAAAGCATTAACAAGAACAAGTGCTCATGAAAATATTACAATTTTTAAAGTTCAGTTATACTTTGAATAATGGCAGTTTTGATTTTACATGCTTGACAGTTATCACCATCATAGTTACATACCTACATACATGTACATTTGTAGGTGAGAGAATCTCCATGCGGGCTTCCTGAATTATGAGTGTGATGTGGTATGAATCAGAACTTCCTTGTGGCATGAGACCTGAATTGTCATTTGACAGCATTCTTTACTAGTTTTATTAAGATAATGCAGGAAGTAGGCTACTTTTATAGTAATTATAGTGTAATCTTTTTAAATAAAGTTGATTTTATTGGGTAACAAATCACAAATAAGCCTAATGTCTACAGCTACCTTTATCGTATTTGTAATGTAATTCTTGAGTCAGTAGAAACAAACTGAAAAATTTGAAATCACTCAATATTGAAGTTGGAAGATGGTTTAAAAAAAAGAAAGAAAAAAAGCACCCCTTGAAGAGTCTTTAAGCCATAATCAAAGAAATGGGTTGCTACAGGGGTTCCATGAGTGGGGTTCACTCACAGCTACAAGAAAAGTT